>JANHGN010018500.1:0-93489 GCA_024605025.1 Megaceryle maxima
TGATTTCTCAGAAAAACAATGTTTTTAGGAAACTTTAACTCTTCATTAAAAAAAAAAAAAAAAAAAAAAAAAAAAAAGAGAGAGAGAGAACAAGATTAGAAGATATTGAAAGGTCAGTAACATTAAGAAAAGTTCTTTTCTTTTGTTGTTTTAAACTTCAAATGGCAATGACATAAAATACAGCCTCTGGTGCAAGACTGCAGAAGGGGACAATCACATCACATGTTCAAATGCAAACCAACTGGACCCCCCCCCCCATTATGACAGACATACCACCAAGACACCTTGGAAACACTGCTTGTGACCCAGACTTCAGATAGATACACAAGAGACCCTGACTGGATAAAGGTGCCAGGAAGATGTTGTAGGGTCTCAGACCCCAGCAATTAATCTCCAGTGACTGGCACCACCACGGTGCCAACAGGACAAATGCTCTGGACAGTCTCTTTCCACTAATAAATCAAAATAACATTTGCACTTTAATTCATCACAGAAAAAAAAAAAAAAGCTCCAAAATGAAACAATGTAACACTTCAGTGGGGAGGAAGGTGCCATTGAAAAATTAGCTCCATTCATCATTTTTCTTGTTCTACCCTTTGCAGTTTTATGATGGATTAAACCTTTCCTGAGATTGATGGGGTGAGCCAGGGCTCCTCAGTTTTCTAGATTTGATGCCGCTTTCAAAAGCATTTGAGAATTACTTCAGAATCCAGGTAGGAAGTTAACAACTACATTTCTGAAACACTGGTAAGCTGTAAGTGAAGTTTTCCTCCTACAGTATCATCTATCAGACTGAACTGCATTCCTCCTCAGATTCATTAGCACAAGCTTCTGACACAGCAACACTTGACATGTTAACAGGACTGACTGTGTTTCTCATTTGTAGGATTAACTTTATTGTCAGAGAGCCTTCTGTCCAGGAGCGACAGAATTAGAGTAGTCACAGAAAAGCCTCTACACTCCATCAATCCGTTAGTAAAACAGCTGTTCCTGCTGACCAATGTGCATTGAGACAAGAGCAATGACTATCTTAGACTTCTAGATAATGTCTTAAGTGGCAAAGTCCCATTAATATTACATATCAAATCCAGGTGACAAGTAGTCTTAAAGACTCTGACATGTTAAGTTGTTTGTTCAGCAGGGGCTATTAATAATTAACTATTATTTTTATAAGAATCAGTTCAGCTACAGAGCAGTATAGAGCATCAGTGACATGTTCTTTTCCAGCACTTCATATTTAATAGTGTTAGAAGCTGCATCACTCACCACCTTAGAATTTCACACATTTACAAAGTTTATAAATAAAAACAAACTCATTCTTATCCACCTGTGTTCTTTTTAAGTTAACACATTTTAGCCAGAAAATGCTATTTTAATATTAATCAGCTTCCTTTCAGTAAGGTTTGTTAAAAATAAACAGGACCCGTCATCTTGTATAGCTGATGACACTAGAAGAAGAAGACCATCTCATTTAGCATGACAGTGAAAAAACGGGGACACTGTAGAGCCCCACTGCCAAATAACAACACTGCAGAAGTGACAACCCACTGTCCTGGGCAATCACATTTCAACTGCTCTGCTTGGTTGGCACCGCTTCATTTACAGAGTGGCAAAGACAAGTGATAAACATGGAGAACAAATGCTGATGGCGATGTTCCCAGAGTCACTCCCACAAACGGCAGCAAGATTGCTGTCCAGCCTGTCTGTGGAAAGCTCACCCACAGTGTCCATGCTGGCACAGTGCTGGGAAGAGAGACCACTCCATTTTATACAGGACTACAGGCTTTCTGGCAGTAACCTCAGCACTACATCCTGTAATTTGGGTCTACATACCTGGGACCCAAAGCAGACAGATGTTTAGGGCAAGGGCTCAGAGAACAGGAGCTGACAGTTTAGCTCAGCATGTCCAAGACACCAAAAAACCCAAACCCATAGGAGCTCAGACTGATCATCTCAGGTACACTCTGTGTAAGACTGCAGACAGCACCCTCCAGTTCCTGAGAAGACCGGATATAATCTATCAGTTCGCTCCAGATGGAATCAATCCTTTCAGTTGTGCCCACTGTGTTCAAGTGATCTGCATTCAAGTTTGGTTTACTCCTCCAGAAGTGACTGATTGGGAGTTTGACCATTGTTGATTTCTGTCAAATAAGCTACAAGAGAAATACTGATCCTAATTTCATAGAAGCAGCAATAGTTTAACATTTAGTCACTGTTAACTACAGACTAAGCTTGACCTGAGGCTGAAAATCCCTCTAAGGTAGCAGTCCTTTCTATAGTGCTTTTGTCTGCAGATCCAGAGGTAGGACTCTGCTGTTAGGTTATATATGCATCAAGTAAGTGCTAACCTACAGATTTTCTTGAAAGAAAAGAAAAAATCCAGCCTCATTTGGATTCCTCATGGATTTCATATCCATTACCAAATCTGAATTTCAAGTCAGACTGTGCTGCTGATATATTGCATTAATACAATGGAAGAAACACAGATAATTGACAGAGCCAAATATAAATGCAACATTTCACACGAAGTTGGAAGCTGTCTTATACACACTGTGAAACCCTGACACATCAAATAAAAACAAACCCAAAAAGCCTTCTCATTACTTTTAAATGTCACTTAATATAAATTTGAAAGAACTATTTCTGGGCATGACTTACTGACTTACTACAAATAATCTTAGGTTTTATGACCAATGAATTACACTATGTGCCACATAGACAGACAAGTCTGAATTCAGATTCAGTATTCCCTCAAGATTTCATCCTAAACATATGTCAAAGTGAGTAAGTGCAGATCAGCCTCAAGCTGAGCTGTGCTCACTGACTGCTAGGAATTTATGCACATAATTCCTAATCTTCTACTATATTAAGCTTTTGCCAACAATGATTATAAATTAAAGGGCTTCTTATTTTCATCTCCATGCCCAGGAGAATTACACATGTAATTTCTCAGATGAATATGAAATGTGCACACAACTCCAGAAGCGATTAGAGGAAAACACTTCTTTCTTTTAATACTGGTGAGTTTCACAAAGGTTTTCACAACACAGTTGCACAAAAGATTTGCATGTTGCCCTTCATATCTGTAGATGTCTGTCTCCCACAGATGCAAAATCCTAGTGAAATTGGAACCTCTAAGTACCCAGGTTTTTGAATTCACACATTTTCTTGGATGTTTGCTACTGTAATTAAGAAGAGAGTAGTCATTGCAAAGTATTTCAGCTTTGATTTTAAAGGGCTGAGGAGAGGAAAGGACGTCTTCTCTAAAAATAGTCATTTTCCATTAGCTTAGCAATATGTTTGCTACAAAGCAGAAAATAGAACACTTACTCGGTCTCTACTGAACAAAGGAGCATACAAGTGAGTTTAGGACCTTGATAGTAAAAAATGTTCCAATTTTCAGGTCAATTAATACATGACAGCTTAAGATTTTTTTTTTCTCCCCTTGCTTGTATGTAGAACCAAGTTTGAGAAACAAGCATATTAGCAAGACTTACCTTGTGATAGCATCTAAAGTAAGCAGCCCGTTCATCTGAGAATTTCTCCAGCCTCTTTGGCCCTTTGCTTGAAGCTTTTTTGAATACTAACCAGCATCTCTGGTAAATCTAGAAACACAAAAGCATAAACTTGGCATCTCCAATGATTTGAGTATCACTAATATTTGCATATAAGTTAAACTCATAAATCAGCTGCTGCTCTGGAGCTAAAATGAATGTCTCTCAGCAGCTTAGGAAAAAAAAGTAAAAAAAAAAGTTAATGGATAGCTACATCCTATTTCTTATGAAGTATTGTCATTGTTTAACCCCAGATGGCAACTTAGCACCACACAACCACTTGCTCACTCTTCCCCTGCTGCAGTGAGATGGGGAGGAGAATTGAGAAAAAGCAAAACTTGTGGGTTGAGATATGCATAGTTTAATAACTGAAATAAAAAATAATAAAGAACAGGAAGGTAACAAAAATGAGAGAGAAATAAAACCCAAGAAAAAGGACAAGTGATGCACAATACAATTTCTCACCACCCCGCTGATCGATGCCTGAGCAGCAATTGCCTGCCCCAGCCAACTCTGCCTGGTGTTTATATACTGCTCATGACTTCCTATGATATGGAATATTGTTTTGGCTAGCTCAGGTCAGCTGTCCTGGCCATGCTCCCTCCAGGCTTCTTGTGCACCTGCAAGCTAGCAGAGCAGAGGAAACTGAAAAGCCCTTGACTTAGGACAAGGGCTACATAGTAACAACTAAAACAGTGTGTCATCAACATATTCTTGTACACTGTACTTTCCTACTAGGAAGGAAAATAACTCTGTCCCAGCTGAAACCAGGACAATTAGAACACAATCAGAAATTCTTACGAAGATGGTGCATGCTTGCTTGAATGGTGCTTGAAAGAGCTCTAACAATGCTTGCAAATGTAGAGCTTTCCAGGAAACAGCTTTTTTAAAAGTAAGTGACACACTCTTCCATTTGGATTTGTTACTGGTTCCAGCCTTGCATGCTTAAGACAGACATGAAGAAACCTCAAGCAGACAGGTAAGAATGGAACTTCTATCATGCCCGTAAGAGATATTCTCTGTAGAAGGGTAGACAAGAATACATATGGGAGAAGGAACTGTATCACTGTAATGGTAATGGAAAAAAAAGATCATTTAACTGTAGAACTTGGGACCACACTGACAACTGGAATCTTGCTTTCAAGGTCCAGTTGAATTTAAATTCAAGTCACTTGGATGAGACTCTGCAGAAAAAGCACCTTTCCATCTGCAGCATTAAGCCACTTCATCTCTCAAATTTCTGCCCCTATTTCTTGCAATCTTCCCACCTGTTCTTTTAACTGTACCACACTTTCTACCATCCTCTTGCATTCAAAACCATAGCTCTCAGCTTAGATAACATACTGGCTGTAGAAAAGGAATCACAAGCCTTGCCAACTGTTCACAGCCTACATTTAATCAGTATTTCCAAAGTAACACCTGGTAAGTTAGAAATAAAACAAAACTGCCGCTAAAATTAGTGTGATTTAAAAGAAAAAAAAATAAATCTCATCAGCCATTATCAAGTAGTTCACAGCTCTGGTAGAGCTCCAGTGCA
Source organism: Megaceryle maxima (assembly GCA_024605025.1). Lineage (NCBI taxonomy): Eukaryota > Metazoa > Chordata > Aves > Coraciiformes > Cerylidae > Megaceryle > Megaceryle maxima. The sequence goes on from JANHGN010018500.1 coordinate 5,092, forward strand.
GCATAAATTCACTTGAGAGACCTATCAAAACCTCTGGCTGCCTCCAGCTAAACCAGCACCCAACAGGTAAGCAGCAGACAAGGCAATGCTATCCTCTGAACCCTGAATGTGTTTCCAAACAATGCGTTCAGCACAAAACAATTATGTCCATGAAAACTATCTATAACTTTATATCTGATCCCAAAAATGATAGTTGATTAGCTGTGCTTCTTTGACCAGCTTTTAGCTGCTTCTATAAAGATGTTCAGGAAGCCATATTATTCCCCTCCAGCTTTATTATTCTGCCTCACACATGGGCACTCACACTCCTGGCCCACTTGGCTGGAGAACCATTTAGCATATGGACAGGCTGCTCTGATGCCAGGCACCAGCTGAACCCATCAAGATTTCCTTCCAATTTTCCAGCTTATTGGCCACTCAACCTGTTCCATTTACTGCAAGGGTTTGAATTGAATCGTTCAAGAATTACTAGACACTGACCACAACGAGAGCTTACCACCAAAAAAGCAATTCAGATATTCACCCACTTACACTGAAAAAGACTTTCTACATTTGCCTTCTGAGAATCTTGTTTGCAGTGCTCGGATAACCTCATCACACTTGATGAGGAAAACTCTCTGAAACCCCATCCTAAAGAGATTGTCAAAAGTTTGAGCATTCAGCCCTTTTGCTTTTCAAAGGTCTGTGGTTTTAACTTAGCCCTTAGAAGCCCATATAGGAGAACAGAATCCTTTGGTAATGCATTTGCCATTGTACAACACACAGGAGGACAACTGCAACACACTGATGTCCTAATCAGACCATCTGCAGTCAGAAGCACCACTCTGGGTCAGCAAGCATCTCAAAGCTGTAGCTGCAACAGCGAGCTCAGCAGCACACAGAATTAGGGGCAGAACAGGAGAATAACATTTTAGTACAAATGAGGACATAAAGTTTTGCTCTGCCTCCAGCAAAGCACAGATCCAGGACAGCTATTGCCCTTTCAAATGCCACTAGGAGCATAAGTACTATTAACAATCACTCCAGTCAAGCACAGTAGATGGCTGTAAATTGGTGCTACTGGAATTTATTACTGTAGTTCAACAATGACTAATCCAAGACTAATTCTAGGATTTAGATCAGAATCAGGGCACAGCTGGAGGCAGTGAAAACAAAACAAAACCAACAAACAAAACCCCAAACTATTACATCTAAGTACCTCCAAGGATACAAAAGCCAAAGCAGCCTACAATGCAAATACTTGTTCTTGAATTTTGGTTCCACTCCCATACTACAATAGATCTTTAATAAAAGATCCCCGTGGTTGGAATACATTATGCCACTGCCTCAGGATCACATCATCACGACCCAAAGTAACTACACCTACAAAGAACAAATGGCATTCATGATGCTAACTTGAGAAAACTGGAGGAAAGTCAGGTCATGAAGGTCCCTCCCCTGAATATCCTTCTCCTGTACAAGCTAGTCAGCTCTCACCTTTTATGGAACCTCCAGGCAGAAATACTCTACTACAATTATAGTTTAAAGTAGAATAAGGTAATATATTGTTTTGCTTAGAGACAATGAATTTTTTTTTTCCTGAATAAACAGTTCAGAAACCCATTAATGTTAGTGATCTGATGGTTAACTCCTCTCTGCTGAGCTTACATAAACTCAAAAAGATCTATTCCCTCACTTGAAACCTGCTTAGCACCTTCAAAAATTAGGTAATGGAGCCATCAAGTACTGTTATCAGAGTCCCGTTTCTATGCTCCCATGACATCTCACAGGTAAACACCCAGCACTATCTTAACCAAGCTACATGATACCGTAAACCTCTAGCAATAAAGCAGTAAAATAAAATAAGTTTGACTAGATGACCTTTAAAAGTCCTTTCTAACCCAAACCATTCTATCATTCTATGAATAACCAATTTGGCAGCATCTGCCTAGGAGCACTGAAAGCCCTTCAACATAGTCAACACACAGAAAAGCTGATGTACCCAAGACAGAGAGCTAATCATAGATTCTACAATATAGAGCAAGTAATTAGGTCTTTGATGCCATATGATCTAGTACATGTCTGATACTTGTCATTATTTCTTCAAGTAGAAGAATGTGCGTGAACTGTTTACATTGTTACCTATGTTTTGACAGAAGCAACAAGAACGAGCCCCTATGCTCTTAGATGCCTATTTCATCATGAATACTTGGCTCACTTACACTCAGATCAACAGGCTCACTACTACTCCATGAATAGGAATTAGTTGAAACTAATGCTGTAATTACTTCCACTCCAAACACTTGGGCTGACAGTGATTAGATAATCCAAACAGCAAATCAGGACCTGATGTGCTGAGAGAGAACAGTAATAGCTGTCATTTGCATAACACCTAAAACTTGCAAAGCTCTCCCTGTGAGATCTTCCAAGATAGCCTAACTCAAATTTTAATTCAAGTATCAAAAATCAGCTCCTTATGGTCTCTCCTGAAAATCTCAGCTTCTAACAGTCCATCAAGCAGATAATGTAAAACTTGAGGTACATAACATGACTGTTTATGAAGTGGATCATCCGAAATGCAGATAGGTGATCCAATATGCATGTCCAAGGTCATGTCAAAAAAACAGTTCTATTTTAGGCTCTAAAGATCAGCAGATATAAATGATTAACACAACTGAAGCTAAAGGAGTGACTTCAAAGGAATGATGCAATCCAAGTTATTTGGATTCCTGCTCTCACTGTTGTGCTTTAGGAAGGAGGCAGAATTTCTCAGCCACCCCCATGCTCCTTCTGATGCTGGAAATACACTGCGAAGCAAAGGAGCTATTAACCTCAGCTGGAACTGGTCAGCATCTGGCTGAGTAAAGTGGAAAAAATTCTTTTGACTTTCCTGGGTTTCAGGGTTCAGCTGTGGTTTGAGAATACTCTCATGCAGAGACAAAAACTGAAACTGAAGGCTTGCTATCCTATGTGATGACCCAAACACAGTCTGTCCTAGAAATGGGTATGCAGAGGGAGACCTGTCCATTTTCACCACCTCCCAACTGATCAGAAAAGCAAGATAATTATGAGCTAGATTTTTGAGTGCCTAAAATGTCATTCTTTATACATGAAGTACAAAACTCTTCCACTCAAGAAACAAACACTTGAATTTAGAAATTTAAATTTGCATTTCAGTCTACAGCAAGTTTACCCCACCTCTCAATACCTTCGTTCATGAACTGATCTAAAAAAACATAGAAATAGCCAAATATTTAGAAATTAGAGGGGAGAGGCTATTTTTTCATATATTGGGGCAGGGGTTTTAAAGCCAGCTATTTTTTTACAACTAAGACGTGTGGTTTCCCCTACACTATGGACAAGCAAGCCTGTTTTAGTTCAGGACCAAACAATCCCACTCGTTATTTGTTATTTAAGAGGAACACAGAGGTCAGAGACAGTAGCTCAAACTCTCATCTGGCAAATTTCTACTTTGCAAACATGTGAACCTTCAGGGAATGCTGCCCTATTTTATTCCTGTGTTGTGTTTTTCTGCTCTCTGCCCTAAAACAAAAGAATCCAAATGAGCTGCATATACAGGGACACAGAACTTAGCGTCAAATAAAGACAAACTTTGCTTTTTTAAAAGCAGTAGCTGAAAGTGGTACAATGAAGCTTGAGATGATTACCAGAAATCCTGGGCTACTGCCAGGAACTTGCCTTTTGTGACTCTGATAACCTCTAGAAACAGATAATCCAGTAAAGGTACAGCACAATAGCACAAAAAAATTCTCACAGTATGTTCTGAACTTTTTTTTAGGTAGGAAAAAAATGCTGCCACTTTATCCAAGGCTGGTAGATAGATCACCCACTGAAGTGCCTCAGCATATGGAAAATTATTTGAGCATTTTTGCTGAACTTCACCAGGCACTCTCCAGTGAACTGGAGTTCCAGGTACAACATCCCTTTCAATGGGGACCTGCTCACACAGGAGATTAGCCAGCTAGTGCTAGTGTCTGGATCTTAATTCTTCAATTTTTTTTTTTTTTAAAGCCTTAATATGTCACTTCTGATTCAAAAGGTGGTAAAGAGCCCTGAAATAGAATTCTTAGCCTGAAGGAAATTAGTGAGGAGAGTGGATCTAGAATTTTGCTTTTTATCTACAAAAATGAAACACTGCCAAAGTCAGATTGCAGCTCATTAATTTAATTACATTCACTCCTCAGACATGTCTGAGGCAGTAGGTCTCCATTAGGAAGCTGCTCCTTCATGGAAAACTGGAGGACTGCTATCTAGTAAAGACGTCTAGGTATCGGCAAATATAATGATGCCTTATGTATTGTGTTGAATGGAACTGTGTGGCTCTAGGAAAGACCCCACAATCTTTCTATGCCATCACAAAATGGAAGTACTTTATTGGAATGTATTTCTTGCCTCTACTTTTCCAGCCCAGCTCTGTCCCTTGTCCCTTCATCCCCATATTGGCATCTATGTTCACTCTGGAAAAACATACAATGTAAGTATAAAACAATTACAAGTGGATAGTTTACTAGAAGGAATCATATAGCTGTAAACATATCCAGCTTGTACTGAAATATGTTTAGCATGATTTAAACGATGCATAGAAATGTAGACAGGTTCACTGGCTTTGTAAAATAAGCAGCAAAGTTGTCCACATGTTGTCTGTAAAGATACTGCTGCGCTTGGCAACAAGACAATTTCACTTTCCCAGAATACCCATTTAATGTGAGTGTGTTATGAGTAAGCGATATTGCATTATTCATTGTGATCAGGTTATAATGACTACATAAATCAAAGTTGCTTTACATCAAGATATCTTCTTCTCTGGGGGACTAAAGAAAATAATCTAGATTTCTGCTTCCCCCGAGAAACACATTTGTGAAGAGATAAACCTCAGTCTTTCCTCTCATTCAGTATACATCTTCAGAAACAATATTTTATACTAAAAAGTCATCCACAGTTGCTAATAGGGAATGAAGCTGCAATCTTGCCTCTGTGCCTGTTCAGAACGCACAATATTGCTCAGTATTACAAAGTTTTTTCGTCGACTTACAAAATCTAGCTTTGGCACCAGCCAAAACTTGCTATAAGTGAACAAAAAAGTTTGGCAGATCTTTATGAATCTATACACCATCTTCTACATTTAGACTTATTAATGCAAGTCACAACAGATGCCTCCTGCTTTAAAATATGAGGCATTTTAACCAGTTTTTACTCTTCAAAAACTCTTTCTACCCTTACCCTCCCAACTGGAATTGCATCAATGAGAAGTGGGATTTTTGTTAATGGTTCAGCCTCAGAACTCAAACCCGTTCCTCTAGCCTTAGTTTAAAACACCAAACAGCTGGGTTTGAGCCTACAGATGCATTCCCACTTGGCACAGTAGGTAGAAGGCAACTTTTTTCTAAATCTTTTATTTATTTATTTATTTTGGGTCCTTCATGATTACATGGGATTCAATGCACAGACAAGCTTTATTCACTGCCAAACCATCCTCAGCCACTGAAAGTCTGTGTGCTGTAATCCAGGGCACGTAGTCCAAGCCATGGCAGAGTAGTCAGGAGCATACTCTAAGCACAGAGGATTATCTAACAATTTTGTAATGGAGCCTTTGTTTTACTTCACGTCTATGCTATGCTGCACGACAATGAACACTGACAGGGAAACACAAATGGCATTGTACAGGTTTTGCTTATAACTGGTATACATTAGTCACTGGTTCAGACAAAGGGGAAAAAATGCCGCTGCTGGCACAGGTCACCTCTGGCAGATGGAATGGGCTCATTAAAAGACAAGAAGGGATTTGCTGATACATTCCAGCCTGGTAGAACATTATTAAAAAAATAAAAATTAAAGGTACATCCAGGAACTTATGAGAGCACTTTACAGCGAATCCCTGCAACAGCCAATGAAGTAGTTTCAAAGCAAGGTACCCTTTCAAATTGTTGATGCATTCAGCAGCTGGGAGTTCAGAGGCATCTTAATTACAGATCCAAATGATGAAGCACATTACCAGTGAAATCTCCCTGATATACAATCTTCTGAGGGCTTTGGAAGGACTGTGTGGTTCAGTTCAGACAGGGCAGAGAAGCCACCAGACTTGAAGGGATACCTAAAACAGCACTCTGCACCTCAAGGGGCAGGGAAGGGGCTCCAGGAATGCAGCACACCCAGGAGGTTGGCATCTGGAATAGAACAGCAATAGCTGCTAATGCAAAATGTCATAAAGACAACAGGGGTGGGATTTAGGACTCACTTATCCCACATGTGAATCATAAGCATTCTGCAAAGGAGTCATTTCTTTTCCTTCTCTACTCAGTGCAATGGTGCCTTGAATTTGCATCGTCAGGTGCTCATTACAAGCAACTCACAGGAGACTTATTGATAAATTTATGTGTAAATAAATTACACCATGTAATAAGCTACACAGGGGATTTAAGGGATAAGCAGACATGCTGTTTGATGTGGAAGGCAGTATGGAAGAATTTCAGGATCTCAAAGACATTAAAAGCAAGATTTCAATTTCCAGTCTACTCCTCCTGCAAAAATGATGAGTTGGATGCAGTATCATTAGAGAGAGCACATTACTTGAAATATCCTTCCACTTTCAGGCCCTTTTTTATGGACTTACAGCCTTCAAACTATAGAGTTGCTGGTTTGTTGGGTTTCTTAAAATCATACACAGGCAAGGTTATAATTCTGGGCTGCATAAGACCATTAGAGGGGAGTGCCTCCAAGAACCAAAATTTATTTACAGCAGAAGCCCCCTCTCACTAGTGGCAGTTTCAAAAAAAAAAAAAAAAAAAAAAATCAGACTGGGGTTAAGTATCTATTTGGTTCCTTGAACATCTGCTAAGCTTTATATATGGGCACAGTTAATTCTAGGCATGAAACTGGATAGGAGAAATTTTCCTCTCACTGCTAGAGGAAGAGAAAAAAAAAAAAAAGATAGCAAGGCCTTCAATACAGACTAAAAATTGACTGTGCAACCAGCTCCTGCTGGCCAAGCTCTACAGAGGGCAGTTGGATGTGCTGTCCTGCTGGGTCAGGCTGTTAGCACGGTCCAGTGAATTAAAACAATTTAGTACTGGGGCAGAATTAGGTAACTGCTGAATAACTTCAAAAGACTGTGATGAATTATGGTTTGGAGTTATTTTTTTGTGTCACTAAGTATCTAATTTGGTTACTTTAATTACATGGGCTATAGGGGGAAAATGGCATTGATACAGCTCATTAACAGTTCACAGAGCTCACTAATTAGTACATCAGATGCAAAGAGGCTGCAGAGCACACATGCGCTAGCACTTGGTAACAGCCACTCACAGCTTTAACAAGAACACAAGCTCACCTGCTAAAGCCATGGCAGGGGGATGCTCTCCTGCACTCAGATGTCAGAAGGCACAGATGGAACTTGCTCTGTGTTTGGAGAAGAAATGTACTTCCTCACAAACTCCCAGGCTGTGTTTCAGCCCCTCAGAGCATACAACCATTTGTAAGAGTTGTACTTCAGAGTTGGACTTCTAATTTTAAGACTACACATAATGAGATTAAAAAAATTAAAATAAAAAAAAAGCATAAGGATTAGGCCTTCATCTCAGTAAATTCTTCAGCATTAAGCTGCCAGCACCCAAAGCCACGCATGGGAGAAGGGCTTTAGCTTCTCAATCTTCAGTGTATGACTTGAACAACTCAGCTGTACCTGTTGCCACTTGCCCACCTGTTAAGTTCGGTTAATGATGCTTGTTATGTACTGCTTGGAGAGCCAAGGATGACAAATGCCCTGCAAGCCCATTACTAACAGATGGGTATAACTGCCCATTTCTGGCCTGCTGTCATTCTTTGCCATTCACCAATTAATTTAACTGCAAGCCTCAGAGAGCATCATAGGTTTCCTCTAACAAAGACATTACCTCCCATAGCCTACAGAGACCTTCCAGACACCAAGTAAATCTCAAGGTTAGTTCAACATACTGTCCCAACACAAGGTAAACTTATCTTATTCCTTTCATGTTTTTCTTTCAAACCTGACATCAAAGCTACACAGTCACAGGTCATTCCATCAGCCACTCTGGAGCTTGGATCAATTTTAAAAGTCAAAGTGAATCTGCATGAAAAGGCAAATAATGCTAACAAATGAATCACTGCAAGCTGGACTTCACCAAAACATAGTGCTTTGTTAAGAGCGACAGAATTACAGCCCATTAAATCATAGTAACAAGCATTTCAGCATTGCCTTCCAGGATTGCAGCAAATAATTGAAGTCATTTGCCTAGTCTGCTAGATGGACTGATACTCTGTTCAAAGCTGCTACGGGGAGAAGTCCATGGCAGGCAAAATGCATTTCCCTTTTCAAGCACTTTGGTGCCCTGGCTTCAGAGCAATAACCTGCAGCGTGTCTTGAATTACTGAAGGCATGTGCAGAAAAAGATCCAAGTCACAGCAGAGAGCCCACAGGGCCTATGATCAGTAGACAGACTCCATCCTGGGTATAAACTGAAACCCTGATGCTCTGACAGAACTTTTAATGCTACCAACCAGATGAAACATGTCACCAGTTTGTCCAATAGTTTAAAAGCCAAACTGAGTCAGTTTTCTAGAAAAACTGAGGCTGGGATGAGGTTCTGTTTGTTTGAATATTTCTTCTTAATTTTTTTTTTATTTTATTTATTTTGGTTTGGGCTGGGGGGGATGGACTAATGCTGACTTAAAAAATGCTGATTAAAATGAGGAATCCTGAGCCAATATTTGTCTAGTAGACTTCAGCTTTCCACTGGCTCTTACAGTCCTCTTGTATAATCTACAGATCAGTTCAAACAGACAAACCCAACCTCTATTAATTTCTCATGTCCCAGCTGTGTAGTACTAAGAAAGAGTTCAGGAGTTCATTCACATTTAGGTAGACTTCATCCTCAAGGAAGTATGACTGCTGCATAAAAAAAATGTCTATGAAAGCTTAGCAGAATACTGTCTTAATTTGCACTACTTCATTTAACAGAGAATAGCCACTTGTATTTTACCATAAGCACTGTGCCAAGAATACACCACTCAATAGCATGCCGTTAATTCAGTGCAATCAGCTAACATCCATCCTCACTGCTGCAGAAATATTAGTGAGTGCATTAAGAGAAATTTTTCCTTTGCCAACCACAGGGCATTGATAGTTCCCCAGATAAACATTACTTGGTAAGTAAAGGGAAAACTTAATCTCTTACATTAACATTACTGGGGAGAAATACCACTGATTTTACCATATTGATATTTTGAATTGAAACATCATTTTCAGTAAAGGGGAAAAAACTGCCTCTATTCATTCCAATAGCTTGATCTTTCACTAGTATTTCTGACAGCCCTTGATGAAGTCAGACAAGAAGATAATAGGAACAGTCCATCAACTTCCGTGGTATGCCTAAAACTACACAAACATCAAATTAAGATGTCAGTCTCAGGTGCAGACCTTACATCTGTGACTTTCTTTCAAGTGTTTCCACAAACACTGCAAAATGTTAATTTATCACCCATCTAACTTCAGGGCAGTGCCCATATACACCACCAGGAGAATTACCTCCACACTGTGTTATGAATTGATGATGAAAAGGCATCAAAATCATGAAAGACTAGATTTCACCTGTTCATAATTGGGTTCTCTTTTTTTTTTTTTTTCCTCTTCCCTTCCTTTATGCTCACTCTTGGAATACCCTTTCATATGCAGTGCAGTCACCAACAGAAACTGTACAGACCTTTGTCTCACAGAGGAAGAGCACATAGTGAAAATGCAGAACTGGGACTCAACAACTGGCAGAAGGTGAGGGAAGAGCTTGAGATAAAAGCAGAATAAAAGAGTTTTCTGGACAGGTTTGCAGTAGATTTGCTAAAATGAAAACTCCAGCTTTATAACAAGAACCATTTGTTTACTAGTTTACTCAATTGGTTTGTTTCACAAACTAAGCCCATCTTCCAAAGAAGAACATGGAAAGTAATTTACTAGAAAGTGTATCCTAGAAAGCACAAGAAAAGCTGTTCCTGTTCCTAAATAGGGCCATCAACAAACCAGGAATTTCAAACTCCAAATGATGCATAATCTCCCGTCTTCTACCTCTGAAAGACTGGAACAGTTCTTAGGCTTTTTTGGCGTTTGGGTAGGCAGAGGTTTTTTGGAAGCAAATTAGGTTCTCTTCTGTTTCTCCGCACACAATCCTGAAGATCATATTTCCCTATTTTTAAGACACACAAACCCTCAGATTTTCCACCTCAGTTTAGAATCATAGCTTGGCCTATGAGTGATACCAAAGCAAGCTCAGATGCTGCCCCAAAATGAAACTCAGACAGGAAAAGCAGTGTGATGAAAAGTGGGGGGTCATAGGAAAGAGATCAGACCTTTGCTTCACCATCCTGTTTTCACAAGGCAAAAATTAAGATACCTTGAGAGAAGAAACAAACTATAATTCCACCCAGTGAGTTGCAAAACCTCCTTTTAACTCACCCTGGGTTCAATACTAAGCACCCTTGTCCTCTAACACACAGATCAGGCAAGGTTCAGATCAGAGCAGTTCCTGAATGACAAGCACTGCTCACTTTTCTCCAACTCAATTGCTCTGCTTCAAGGACCTTTGCTACAATTCCAGAGATAACCCCACCAAGGCACCTACAGACTTGGACTCAAATCCCATTAACTTTGTGCCAGAGGTAATCCAAAGGGGACTTGCTCAAGGGCTGACAGACCAAACACCAGCAGCCAGACAGATCTGCATATAGGTCTTGGATGACATTTAGGGGTAGTCCCCCCTTATCAGCTCAAGGATAAAAACTGAAACTTTCTAAGCAATGTCCTGAATCCTATCCCTACTGCCACCACCAAGTTCCAAGCTGTAAGAAATCTTAATATCTGTGAATATGTTCCAACACCTTATTTAACAGTTTTCTAAAAATATGAATATCCAGTGGGGGTCTAATATCTTGCAGGTTAAAGTTGGTACATCAGAAATCTGTTCAGTTTTTCTCAATGCTTTCAGGCTGAAAGGAGCTGTATAGGTGAATTCAAGTTTTATTAATAAAACTGTTTCAAACGTAGATCTAGGCAGACAACTCTTCTTTCTCCTCTCCCCCCACTCCCCAGCCTTACATCATTCTTGTTTCAAGTTTTCACAGCTCATACTCTGAAATCCCCATATTAACTTTCTGGCACGCTTATTCAAGCACCAATCTCTTTAACCATATGGTTCTAGTCCTGCAGATTGTCTCTCCCCCATTTTACCTCTCCTCCCACAGAGTTTCACAGAAACAGTGCTATGCAAAACTTGTAAAAGTACATGTCATTTTAAACGTTCAACACCAATCTTCTCAATGAAGTTTCCACAGAAGTCAGTTTAATTAAAATCAAGAACAGAAAACACTGAAAGCTCCATCACTTTCCAGCTTTTGACAATCAAAAAAAATTTCACTGGAGTTTAAAAAGATAAATAAAAAAGGGTTGAAGTGGACAAGTCCAAAACTTGAAACTTCTAAGCATAAATCAGAAGTTTTCCTATCTAGTTCTAAAACAAGTGTATGTAGTAAGTGTTAATGCTATACTTCCTGGGAAACAGTCTAAAGCACAGAATTGCATTTTCCCACAAAGCTAGCATATGGCCACAGTCCAGCATATACATTCTCACACAATACTCAAATACACAAGAGATTAACATTTTCCTTATTTTAGGTGAATGTTTAATATTGACAATAAAGCATTAATTTGAGAAGCAGGCAGCCCAGAAATATAAGAATGATTTTCATATTGAGTTTTTAAGTTAATCCAGAAATATCTGAGTACTGTTCACATTTACTCCACTTAAGCAAGCAACTCCCGGAAACAAGCAACTAGTTACAAAGCTGTGAAGAAGTCAGCTCCCTCCTCCATCACAAACTGAAGACTAAATTATTACAAATTCCTGCTACAGGGTTAGCCAAGGAGAGCCCTAGCTCTGCATTAGAGGACACCACTTACACCACATTCCTTCACACTGATGTGATTAAGAGGTTTGGGGCTAGTCAGACCCATCAAGCAAAGAAAATTGACACGCACAGATCTAGTTTCTGTCCTCCATCAGGTTAATACGAAAGAGAGAACATCTACTGTTTTAATTCTAGCAGTCATGTCTTTCAGGAAAGACTACTGTTATCTACTAATTTTTACTTCCCCAATTTCACTATGATCATGACTTTACCAACTTTGGTTAAGCTGGTTCAGATCAGTGTTAAACAGCAATTCAGGACAACAGCACCCATACAAACTTTTTCTACTATATGTTAATGTGATGTGTGCACCACTGAGATCAATGCATCTGCTTTCAGAAGTACAACTACTTCTTTTTCTCCCTCCCTCCACCCCAAGAAGTCAGGCCCTACTTAGCAGCCACATTTCCAGTACATTCAGCACTTGCATAAGGCCACCTTTTTAATGGGAAGTCACTTAATCATGCCCAAGTTGATTTTGAAAGGTGGGGAAAAAAAAAAAAATACAAAAATATTGCCCTCCCAACACCAGGGAGGAAAGGCTGAATCCCCTGGCCCACACTGCCCCACTACAGCCAGGAAAGTTCCCTGCAAAGGGAGTAGTTGGAAGGAAGAGGTCCAGGCTGAACTTAGCTCATCTTTAGCTCTTCAAATAACCTTGTTGCTAGATGTATGGGAAGAAGTTTCTCCATCTTTGACAAAGGTGGTGAAAGCCATAATTTAAAACTCTGTTCTACACATTTGATCCCAGAAGATCTATCCCAGTCAGAGGATAATAACAAAATCCCCCCGAGGCAGGACTGCAGGAACATGCCAGATGCTAGACAACATGATGTTTGCCATGACTGAAAACTTGGAGGACAATGGCTGATCTCTGTGCCCATAGGAAACTCCAGTGGACAAACACAAGTTGTATCAAAATTGCACTTTGGGGCTTCAGCTGCTAAAACCCTGCTAACCCTCACACTGGGTGCCCAGATCTTTTTCTTGGATCCAGCCCAAATTTCCATGGAGGACCCACTCTAACAGACAGATGAGGCTGATCATTCCTTGCATAACAAGGAGGTGCCTCCAACAGATGGGGTTACAGACAACCCCAAGAGCAGGCTGTGCAGACTGCAGATTTAATTAGAAGTGTTGTTAAACAGCTATGACTGCAAGAATAGTTCTGTGCCTCACCTCATAAGTGCAAAGTGGAAGATACCTCATGAGACAGGATTCTTCAAAAAATCTGTTAGCAGCATTTCCTTTGCCAGACAGAGGTACAAGAAACAGATTGCTAGGTAAAAAAATTTCCACTTTACCCTGCTCTTCCTCTCTGCAATCTTTATCCTCTGACAAACAGATACAGAAGTCTCTGCAGAGACCTGCATTTTTAGGAACAGACACTTAGCTGTTCTCACAGCTCCATTAAAGTCAATGGACTCTCACAAATAAGTGTTTTCAATAGCTCGGAATAATTGGATGGCAATACAAACTTGTGGAGCAGACTCCCAGACCTCCATATACAGGAAATACCTTCATAAAATCATGGCAATAATAAAATAAATCAGGCTGCCTGTTAATAACGTCCAATTTTGAGAGTTGAGCACTTTTTTCTTTTAGTGTTCAGATTGTTTTTCTGGGTTGTAAACAACCAGTGTATCTAGTTAGCAACAGTAGGTGTTCTAAAGAGACAAACACTTTGTAAAGCTTTACTAACAAACAACAACTTGCCAGGACTGTTTGTTTTGAGTACTTCCATCACACAAAAGAAGTAATCTATGTATATTATTAGATCAGCAGCATATGCTGTTCTACAGTTTTCTAATTTTAGCAAGTCTGCCTTTTATAAAGGTAAAAAATTAGCCAGAGAACAGAAATACTCTCAATGTTCAAGACAAGTTTGCTGAAGCAGAAAGCATCACGACTGTTACACTTATTTCTTTGATTATAAAGCATAAGTATGCCAACAACTGTACACACAATTTTTAAACTATAATTCATTTCTTCTTTCAACCTGGATTTATATTAGATTACAGCTTAGACCTCTTATATCAAAACTCTTCCAAAATATACAATTTAAGAGTTTTAGTAGCAGGACAGATACAGATTGCTTCAGCACTGGGAAGTTTGTGACCAATGAATGAAGCACACATGAGCACACAAACTACTGTAGATTGGATCAAGCTATTTTTAAGTCTTAATAATTCAAGAGATGCTGTCCATCCCTGCAGTTGGATTTTTTCCCTGGAAGACTGTTCAGTAATCCAGGCTCCTCACATTCCATACACAGACTTTGATCCACCTTGTACCACAGCAGGTCACAGTACACAGAATTAAGCTCCCATTTTGATACACCTGTAATATTAACGAGTTTAAAAGTGATGCTATCTGAGAAATGAGGATACAATGGAAACACCTGCACATAAGCCAGGTGTATCCATAGAAGACATAATGATGCAAATATGACTAATCTACCTGCCAAGTCATAAATTACGCTCAGAAAGGCATCCTACCCCTCTTGGAAAGCAGCAACATGTAGCCACAGCCAAACCCTCTGTCAGGAATAAGATACCTAGTTTCCAAGCAAGCCAGAAAGAATGTTTTTGAACATCAATGTTTTCCAGTCAATCAAGTATTATGCAGAGCCAAAACAGATTCTACAAGGCTTTGCATAGCTGCAAACATGCACAACTTCTTAACAAAGACATCTCTGCTCACCACCAGCACATCTCAGCTGGTTCTTTGAGGCACTTGTGCTTAATCAGCATGATTTTGCTTCTAGCTGCAGACAGCTCAAGGCAGTTGCTGTTCATCCAAAAGATTGTTTCCCACTGACACTAACAGCAGTTCATCACTTAATGCAACAAGACACTCCAAGTGTGTTACTGGCATACCAGAAACTAGGGACTGACAGCTAACCCCATGGCATCTTGCTCCAGCAGTGTCCCATACATCAAGAGGCAGGGACAGGCCAGATGCCTGCAAACTCCACAGGGTCTTCTGAGGGGAACAGCATCACCTTCAAAGCCCAGCACACAGGACAGCAGCCAGCGCCCTCCCAGCCCCACATCAACACTCCCAACACTGCTGCCTGTAGCCTGAGGATCAGGCCTCAGGAACACCACCTGCCTTCACTTTGAGCCTCCAGCACTTACTTCTGCCTCCACTTTGACAACAGCAGTAGCAGAAATCCTTAGGGCAGCTTCTGTGCTCCATAATTCTTACTCAAATTGAAACATGGCTTCCAGCAAACCTGAGGTTAGGTGCAGACTCAGGAAGGGTAAGCTAAGCCTCATCAACAGGGAGTTCAATAGAAGGGTTAGACTGCAACCAACACACACTGCTGGAGCCTCCCACAACATCAGGAGAGGTGGGCTGGCTGTGCCTCCAAGACAGTCAAGTGCCTCTCTGCTTTTAAAGCTCTTCAGGCTCACCACTGTAATAAGGGCCCTCTATTTCAAAGATTTGTTCCTGGTTTGATTTTTAATTGTTATTTGAACACTCAGTTGAGCCAGTCCAACCTAAAATAAAAGCTGAAGCACGTTCACAAGCAATGCACGTCTACCCATCCTTAAAATGAAAGCACAAGAACTAGGCTTTTCATTATGTAAACATCTCTGTAACATATTCCTCCTCAGGAAGGTCACATCTGTATCACAGAACAAGGCATTTGAAAAACAAAATCACAAAAAAAAAAAAAAAATTTAAAAATCAAACAAACAAAACACCTTTTTAGGTACCAAGGCCATAAAATAATCCATTTCATATGTAGACATAAAGCATTTAATCAGATGAAAGGTGACTGCAAACAAAAGCACTCAGCACAGAGTATCTTCTTTCCAAAACACAGGTCCAGTGGTCACTGATGGAAGCACTGCTCACAGAGCAAAGCTGATTTCTCTTTTGTTTTACAAAACTCTGGAAGTTTGGGCTTTTACACCATCAGCATTTTTCTAGCACACAACCTCCTCTGTATCACTGCTAAAGGCATAACAGAGGGAGACCATAGGCTCAGGGAATTATTTTTCTCCCTACAAGGATGGAAAGAATCAGGAAGAGCGAGCTTTTTCTGAATATATTTGGTCTGCAGAAGACACATGTGGTACAAACGTTGCTATGGAAACTATTCTATTAAATAATATTAAATTAAATTTACATATTTAAAGTGTGCAAACCCAGTCCAGGTATAAAACTAATTAGTCCAAATTCAATCTTGAAATTACAAAGTGGGGCC
This sequence comes from Megaceryle maxima, assembly GCA_024605025.1. NCBI lineage: Eukaryota > Metazoa > Chordata > Aves > Coraciiformes > Cerylidae > Megaceryle > Megaceryle maxima. The sequence goes on from JANHGN010018500.1 coordinate 21,278, forward strand.
TAGCAGAATTATCATTTTTCTTTTAAAAGAGGTTTTGAGAAAGCTGCTTCTCCGCACCCCTTTCTTTCCAAATGTAGCACCTGCACCCCAGTTATTCAGAAAAGTCATTTCTTGAGTTAATTTGTGGATACAAGCTGTGCTCCTAGTTCCCCTGGTGATGGGATTACCACAGCATTACAGAGAAAAACCCAGGAGCTGAATTCTGTCTGAAAAAGACAATGCACTGATTACAGCTGTGCCACCATAATATTGGAATGTATTTTAATAACTCCCACCACACACACAGAGCACTGAAATCCTTCTCAATTAAACAGGAGTCCTACACAGGGCTAGAGTAGGCTTGTCCTTCCTCATGTTTTCACAGTATGGGAAAGTTCTTTGATAGTTAGTATTTTAAGGTCTAAAGTATTTTTTGTACCTTTCCATCTCCATCTACCCACCCTCCCCAGCACAGCTACCACAAAACAAGCTGTTTTAGTAGTTCCTTCCCCTCTGAAGCCAACCTCCCATTAGCCACTGAGTAAGCATGAATTTAAGCTCTTGCTAAAGCCAGGCAGCAGCCCCAGGTGCTCAGCTAGCTTCAGTACCAGCCCTGCACATACCCATCTGCAGCAAGGAAAACACCCCAAAGAGAAAGGGCTCGTATTAGCTGGGGCTGTGTACTGAGGAGCGGGTGCTGACAGTTTCACTGTTGCCACAAGCAACACAAGCCTGTCCTGCATTTAAAGAACTCAGGTTAATCATAATTACCCACTTCTACTTGGGTGTTGTAAATCAGTAAATCACTGGGCTTTTAAGCAGCTTACAGAAAATGCAAGTTACAGGAAAAAATCTGCAGTCATGTTTCGACCATCAGTTCTTAAGGAGTGGGCCAGTCCTCTAAACTGAAAACTACAAGAAGAAAAGAGCATTACTGCTGATGAAATGACTTATTTCCAAGCAAATGGAGCAGCAAGATTTTAATAGGTCACCTCTCCCTGACAGCCAGATCACAGCAGCTACCTACCCTCCTCATGTCCTCCACAGCACTGGAAAGCTGTTGGGACAGCATGTCCAGAGCCAAGGGCAGCTAGGACAACAAACTCAGGACTCTTCATTTTAACAAACATAGGGCCACAACAAATCTCTAGGACTTTGCTTGGACTTCTTAAAAGAAAAGCACTTTCCATCATCCCTTTCAGCTTCCAGCCATTGGTAATGATACAAACCTTTGGAATTAGAAGGAATGAGGTGAAATAAAGAAACTGTCCTTTCAAAGAAAACATTCAGCATTCGTTCTGTGTCCGTGAACTCACTGTCATTCTCCATTTCTCCTTCTGCTTTTGCATTCAGCTGCAGAATGCACTTCTACTGAGAAGGTACTGAACACACTTCCTCACCACCACCACCCCCAAATTGTTTTAGAAAGCCTTAATAAGGCAAAGGCACAGGCATGAACAGAATGTCCACCTATCTCAGGTGCACCTTATTCACATGCCCACCGAGTTCCTCTGTTACAGTATGTAAAGATGTGTCAAAGTTTAGTCTTACTCCTCATTAATGCTGGAGCAAACTACATACCAATATACTTTGAGGAATGAAAGGTTATGTTAGTTACAACATACTAATTCTGCCTAATTTACTACAAGTTTCCTTATAATGATGTTACCTCCACCTGTCACAGAATCGTGGTTCTTAAAGAATGACCTATGCCTGCAAGTCCAGGTACAAGAAAAATAGCCTGCTAGAATACTTTAAAATGATTTCCAGTTTCCATACAAGACAGAGAGAAACCATTGAACATGGATATAGCAAGAGAATGAAACCGTAGCAAGCCAGCAAAAGCTTTCACATGACTGTGCACACACCCCCATAATAAATCTTAATGCAAAACTCATGCTATGAACAATTTGGAATTGCCAACCCACCAGTTCTTGGTTCCTTTTCTATTCCGAGAAGCAGATACATCCATCAGAGCATTTTAGATGCACAAAGTCTCCCTCCAGTTTGCATCCCCATTAAGCCACATTGGCCCACTAAGGGGGACAGGAGCTGGGGAGCCCACAAGTCCCATCACTGGAGCTGCTCTGCTGGCTTGCTCAGGGGAGCAGGTAGCAGAACCCATGAACTGTAGGAAGAGCCCATACTTTATGAGAGTGTATGCCACACCGGACACTGTACGGAACTGGCCCACTACTACCGCTTATCTGTACCTACAACTGAAACTAGGAACATAACATGGTAGCAAAACCAGCCTTAAAATAAGTTTAAAATTACATAAAGAGCTAAAGGGGGCTTTTGGGATTTTCATTTTTTGCAACTCAGATGAACTTAAAAGCCCTAAAGACACTGCAAGGTCTTCACCTGTCCCACACAAAACCTTAAAGCCCTGACTTGCAGCCGCCCCCTCACAGGAACCCCAGATCTTCAGCAGCTACAGACGTCTCTCAGCCCTCACCCCTGCCCGAAGTTCCCCCGCATCCTCAGAATCCCAATCCCCGGGGCACAGGCACCCCCAGCCCCCACCTTCCTCCAGCCGCCCCTCTCCCAGCCGAGCCCTCCGCGCTCCTTCCGCGGCAGCCGCACCGCTCCGGCCCAAAGTTGGCGGCGGCTGCCGAGCTCCGGGGAGCTCGGTACGAAGGGCAGAGCCAGGAGGGGCAGGCAGCACAGCCCTTCGGGCTGGGAGCATCCCCATCTCCCAGCGGGAGAGAGAGAGAAGGAAAAAGAAAAAAAAAAAAAAACAAACCAAAACCTCACACGTGTATATATACAATGCATGAATATGTATGTGCATTTAGCTGCCTTTATTCTTCTCCTGCTCACCTCAATTTATTCGTTTCGTGTCTCCCCTGCAGAGACACCCACTGAGCTCAGTTTGCAAAAAGAGGACAAAGCAGTGGAGGGGGGGATAAAGGGAAAAAAAAAAAAAAAACAAAACAATAAAAAGCCCAAAGGCAGGTGCCCCTCGGGCGATCCCGGGAGGGGGCCAACACTCACCCCCAGCCTCCTGCTCCGGATGCGCACGTAGCCCTGCTTCACGATGTCGTTGAAATTGGAGGCCATCCTTCCCCGGGAAAGTTGCCGGCGCCGCTCAGCCCGTCCGCATGGCGCGCAGCAGCCTCCGCAGCCGCGCCCCGCTCCGCACCGCCCCACTCTGCAGCCGCGCCCCGCTCCGCGCCGCCCCGCGGAGCGCCCCGGCCCCAGGGCGGGCCGGTCGGGTCCGGGGGAAGGGCCGCCGGCAGCGCCCGCCCCGCGCCCGCTTTTTCACCCACTCCCACCTCCTCAGCCGCCCCGACACCCCTGTCCTGTCGGCCCCGGGTCCTTGCCCCCCAAAAGTCAGTTCTAAGGAGCCAACCGCTGAGAGCTCCCCCCGGTCCTCACCATCACGAGCTCCTTTGGGAGCTGCACTAACAGCTGGTTACATGGTTTATACCACCCCACCTTGCACCGAGTGTGTCATTTCCGCCAGCTGCAGGTGGGTCAGCTGAGAATAACCAGATCTGCCCCGTTGTGCTGAGCTGATGTGGCTCAGACCCGTGGTTTTCCTCAGGAAAGTGGGTTTCCCAGAAAGTCTTTCAGATGCCTGAAAGTCTGCCAAGTGGCGCAGCTCCAGGATCTCCTTGTAAAGCCTGGTAACCTGAGCTGTTGTTCTGTGGTGCACTTCATGTCGTGGAAATGTCACACGAGCATATGCTGCATTTTCTAGGCGATGTGCGGCTGCAGTAAGGAAAGACTCTACCTGGCACCGGGCCTCGGGGTTGCCTTCTGTGTCCCCCGAGTTCTTCTTTTCCAAGAACGTGCAAACATTGCCAGGAGAGACAGGCTCCAGTGACTCTGCTTGCTCTCCATGGGTTACCTGTTACTGATGCGCTATAAATACTGTGTCCTGGAAAGAGGGACTGTTCATCTCTTCATAACATCTTTTAATAGCATTACAAATATAGGCAGTCTGAGGAGGTCAGCGAGACTTTGACTTTGAGAATTATCATGCCACGGCAATTACAAACAGGGTAACAAGGAGAGAGGCAGAGCAGAGAATCACCAAGGAGCGTAAGAAGGAGACCACCTGGCAGCTGTGCCGAGCACAGGGTGATGTGGAAGCGATGCCCACTTTCATTTAGTCATTCCACAACTACAAAACTTACCTACGACAAACATGACCCCTTTCTGGTTTAAATACATAGCTCCTTCATTTTAGGAGCAGCCAGAAGTGATGGTGGTTGCTGGGCTGAGGTAACAGCGTGGTGCTTTCCGTTCTTGCTTGAAGAGGTGATTATGCTTTGCAAGGCTTTACAAAATATTAATTGATGGAGTGGATTACAGAGATAGAGTGTAAGACTCTCTAGCTGAAGGGCTAATTTACTTAGGACGGAGACAAGTCTGCAGTCCTTGCCTCTGAGTCTACTTTATAATTTTACACTTCCCTCTCCTTTTTACTGAGCTGTTTCACAGAATGCATAAAATAGAACAGCTTCAGCTAGAAACAGCAAAAACTTACACACCCATGCACCAAAATACACCAGCAATGAGAATGATATTCTGAGACAAGTCTGTTCACTAGGATAATGTGACCCTAAGCCAATGCCTAAGTTGCACCTTACAAAGCACAGGTTCCTCGCTGCAAAATTGCCAAGTAAGGTATTTTTGTTAAGTATATCATACAGCCCCAAGAACCCCATTAATACCAGTTCCATAGTACTGTTGGTTAGATTTCACTGCTGGTTGAAAGCTAGGAAAGTTAAGACACCCAGCCTGCTTCATCTTGTAGAGAAATGTGTATTCAGCACAGAAACATATTTCACAATCTCAAGCACTATAAAAATACTAATGCTGGAAGCATCAAGTATATTCTGAATCCAGGGGAAAAAAAAAAAAAAAAATCAAACCAGAGCGTGCTTATTTTGGTTTCAAAGACATTTGTAGCAGGAAACAAATTACAGAGCCACTTTAAATGTCTTTTCAACAAGTTTAGACGTTTCTTCTAATCCCTTCCCGTACCTGCAAACACACACTGCTGATTTCATTAGCCACTAGCATATTCTTGCAGGTAAACACATTCCTAAGAGCTTTGCTAAGTAAAGGTGGATTTAAGCCTGTGCTTATTCTTTGATGAATTAGGATATTAGTGTCCACTTACGTTTTCACTTTGAACAACATAAATCCCTTACACATGCTATGGTTCAAAGAGAAAATGCATTTCAATCCCCATGTGTGCAATATGTTCCAAGAACGTGCCAGAAAATCTCATTGTTCAGGTTTTCAACTCAATACTATCACTAGAAAAAACCTTGTTTACCAGGTTTTCAATCCCAATGCAAATGTGCGCTCTCACTGTTTTGACAAGAGTCCTTCTTTCACTTCCCTGGGGGTCCATTGACCATTTGCACTCCCCATGAGGAAACGCTGCACATGTTTATCTATATTCAAAACTGTATAAAACCTTTTAAATGAGCTTTCATTGAAATTCAAATTATTTTCTTTTTAATGACAATGTTATTGCTATTATTTCTTATGAAGATAAGAGTCAAGGGTCACTTTCAAGTACTCGCCTGTTGTTAATAATTTAAGTGGATTATTGTTATATTCTAATCTCTTACTAACTATCTTTCTATCACCCTATCACCTTACGATGAGCTCATTTGCTTTTCAGGCTCTGGAAACAGAAATCACTGGTATGCATTTTAACTGAAAATGAAGGTATTGTTTTTTTTTCAAAATGCCATACTGACATTTTAAAAAGAAGTTCTATTCACCTTATTGTATTTGCAGCATGTCATCCCCTGTGTCCATGGTATTATTTCATCACAGTCTACGGGTGAAATTTGACAACCATGTCTCAGACTTACCAAGTTAAAGAACAAGAAAACTGCGGAGGCCATTTTAAGGAAGCAATATTTTCTGTGGAAGTTATTTCCTTGAACAGATGGAGCTGGTACTACTTAAGCATTTCCTGACAAAAAAAAACCCCAACAACCCAACTTTCTCATTTGATCATCCTGAAAAGATTTTCTGGAAATATATAATATGCATCAATTTTTTTTTTTTTTTTTAATTAAAAGCTCCCATAACATTTTGTTTCCGTAAGGTCAAGATGCCAGCGTTTTCCCACTATTGTTTTGATTTTTCGGGGTAGTTTAGAAACGATAACGTCACAATGAAGTGTTCTGACCTTATCAAGTACTCTGAGGTTACTGGAATGCAGTATTTCAAATGCAGTAACTTCATGAGAAGCTTTTTGGCATTCCTATGTCTAATTTTGTTTTGGTGTGAGATACATTTTTTGACGTTTCATTCTGATTTTTTGCAGTGGAACTTCTGAATTTGGACTAGTTCTAACTGCAAGGAAATGCAACACATAATGAGCAAAAATGAAAGAGTCTCATTCTTTAAAATAAAAGTGGTTTTTTTTCTTCTTATTGCAAACCTTGAAATTGAAACCTTGAAGTCCCTTATTCTCCTTTTTGCAAAACCAGTCTTTTAGTGTCTCCTTGTATCATTAGGACAGCCACATTTAATTTTGGAAAAACTAAAAAAGAAGTTTATTCTGAATTTTTTTCTATCACAATGCAGAAATTTGACTACTTTTGCCTTATAACTGTGGCTTGTTCTACCACTGGTGCTAATGCAAAACCATATGCTGGATCCACGGTACAAAACCTCTCAGAAATTCTCTTCCTTCACCATTTATTTATCATTGTGCTAACTGGTTTTGAGTGAATGAATTCTGCAGAAATGAAGGTTTCTCAGACACTTTTCTCTGCTGTTACATCTTATTCGGTGTCTTTGTTTTCAATATGCCCATAAGGCTGCCTCTGCAATGGCCAGCACTGCCAGGCTTCAGCCAGAAGAGCAGTGTGATGGGTCACAGAATTTAGGAAACCTTCATAAATTTTGGGATAGCCTTGAGTTATCTTACCTGGTAAAGCAAGGGCAGGACCCTTGGTTAAAACATCTGCATTCACTCCGGGGATTTTTGAAAGCATTAGGTATAAAACTGCATTAATGAAATGCACACATAATGTATTGGCAGAATTAGTATGCAGATGTCAGTCAGTGCCAAAACATGAAAATTCATGAGACTGAACAGTTAACTTTAAAAAATCCCTACTATAACAGAATGTAGGCATATAGCTACTTGCACAGTAAACAGGAAAATGCCTGCCAGCATAAGCCACTGATAATCAATATTTAATGAAAATAAATAATCTATTAACCAGGCTAACATGTCATTTTGCACAGTAATATTGCAGTATCAGGCACTGAAATTACCTTGCCTCTGCACAATTCATTCATATATAGTTCTGCTTCATGTAGACCAAGGTGGTGAGAGTCAGAGAAGATAGTGGAGGGGGGGGGGGAACAGCAAATGAAATGCATCCTTTTACTGGAAACTCTGGTTTTGATTATAATATTTTGTCCTTAATAAAATTACTGTCAACACAGTGAATGTTAAGATAGAAATAAATATATGCTGACTGAATCTGCAAGGAAAATGAATCCATGTTAACATTAGCTATTGAGAAACCCAACATTCATTTTGCTTGCTTTGTATTTCTGTGACAGTTACAAGCATTTAAGCAACTTTTTCATCCTTCCTCTTCTGAAGACATACATCAAGGGACCTTCCTGCATCTGCAGAACACAGCTGGAGGGATTAACCGGGACTGAGTGGTGGGTCACAAGGTCACCAGCCATCCTCCCTTTTCCAATAGGTAATTTATCAGAGTCTGCAGAGTATCAAAGCACAGCTCTAGGACCGGCAGCTCGCTCTGATCTTTGGCTGTGGCAGAGCTGGAGTGATATAACCCGTGCAATTGCAGTCTCCCTGACTGCCTGTTTGAGATTTCCCATCTGAGCCAGCACAAGAACATTAATCCCAGAGTTGGTCCCAAAATATGCAACATGTAATCTTTATCGAGCCATGAGCAGAAAACGCAGCAGTGCCAAAGACTCAGCTCAGCAGCAGCTCCATTTATGCCATGTGCACATGAAGCACTCATCCACATTTGTCTATGTGCTTGGATTTAATTGTGTTGCTTGTGTAGGTGGATTTCACAGCATGACATACGTGGTTGTCATTGGGGCTGGCCCAGCTAAACCCCAGAGAATATTGAATAATTCCTCCAAGTGATCCTTCAAAACAGGACCTACCACCACTGATGGTAAAATCAGTATCTTCTGGGAAAAGGCAACATTTTCCAAGACAGTGAAGATAACCCTGCTAAAGGGTATCTCAACACTCAAATTGCCAACATCAAGCTGTGAGATTTAGCAGACAAAGGTGTAGAAATCTTACCACAAATCAACATTTTCCCTATTGTATGCTCGAAAAGCAACTTGACTGTGAAAGTATTAATGGTACACAGGGAAATATTTAAGCCACGTCCTATATTAATGGTATCTGAAATTTTTAAGGACATTCTGCAGGAATCTAAACCTTGTCTCTGGTAAACTTTAGGAAGAGGGTTTGGTGTTCCTACGAGCACTCAGTCTGCAGTATGCCTTATCAGTGCTGTAACAGGATGCTGTTTGCTATTACAGCTTATATAAATAAATAATCTACTATTACCACCCTGCAAGAAAAGCAGCAGCTAACTTCCAGCTAAAACTCTAATGGCAAGGTTTTCACTTGAAAATTCAAAGAGGCTTGTTTGCATTAAATCACAATTTTAGACATGAGAAGTTGTTTCTAAATTAGACTTCAATGTATATATTTGTAGATTTCCAATACTGACTGATTCCAGTGAAATTTATTTGCTGTTGTTTTGCCCTAAATACTAATTAATGAGCCAATGTCAAGATAATTTGATGTCTGTGTTAACAATATGTCTACAAGGCAAATTCTTATCTTGACTCAGTGCGCATTTAAGCATTTATTGCTGCATGTCTACTGAAAATTTATGCCTGAAAGTTTTTTGATCTTTTTGTTGCTGTTAAACGAGTTAGAAAAAAAGTATATATTCTAATTATAGTATTTGCAGATGGCATTTGGAAAAGATATCAAATAGAGTCAGTTTACAATGCAAAGTTTGGTATTATGTGCTGCCTTATATAATCAGTAGATCTTGGGGCTGGATTTTAACATTTTATTGTGCAGTTGCAAGGTTACATTTGCATGAGTATTTACCAGAACGGGGCACCTGAATAAAATGAAAGATTATGAAAATAAATACCGTTCTCCATTCGTTGCAGCATGATTCACAAGTAGGAAAAGCCAAAGCTCCCACAACACCCTGCATCCTGGAGCTATTGAAGAGGGTGGATTTTGTTCTCTCTGTCATTCTCCCAACATATCAAGACCTTTGCATAGACATGGTGCAAGAAGAGTTGTGCTTTGTAATGCACTAAAAGGCTAAACCAAGTTCTTTCCCTTTAGAAAGAAGACAAATTACTAGGAAGGAATGATGACTAAATCACAGTACCTTCACACCAGAATATCAGAAAGGATAGCTAACTAAAAAGATTCACTTTCTGACTCTCCTTACCTAGAGTTGAGACAAAAGACTGCATCAATCACCCTCCTGCACGTGCAATTGGAAACATTCAGTTCACATATGAAAACCTGCATGTCACTTTTTGAAAAGGCAGCCCAAATTTACAGATAATTCTTTGCTAACTTTGAAAGTGGAAATTCAAAACAGCCATTATAACACAAAGACAAATTCAAATAAGGCAGACACCAGGACAGCAAGTCATTCTTTTTTATGACATGCAAACAAATCTGGAACTTATATTTCAGTATTGAACTAAAAATATTATGATCACTTTCAGAGGGGTAAAATGCAAATGACAGGCACTCTGCTCAAGAAGTGATCATAGCTATTTACATGACTCCCTAACACCATGTAGCAAAAGGCTCCGTGTAGAATAGAGGTTTTGTAAACTTCTGCTAACTGCCCAGCAACTGCAGGTACCTTAAATTAAGTCACTTGTGACCTTTCTTTCTGAGACACCATTTATTATTTGCATTTACACTCACAATGAAGCTAAAGCCTTACTGAAGATTTAAGGGGACTTGTTTGGATTCAGCCACAGTGCTTCCTAGTCTCTTACCAAACTGTGCCAGCAAGTCTGGTACACAAATGGGAAGGATTAAAAGGCTAAATGATGTCTCAGATTTCCCAGGGTCTTGGTGAGAAATAGCATGAGAATTTGCTCCATGTAGTTACACCTCCCAAGGGCTGTAAATATTGCTGCCATTCAATATTTTGAGGAGCAGATTCCAGCACATACATTATCTAGAACAGGAAAAGTTTTCCAAGAGTTAACACCAATTTTATGTCAGGTCATTCAAAAGCAATGCAAAAAAGTCAGGGGTTTTGACTGTAGAAATGTAGGCCCTATCAGTAAAAATATTTGTTTACTATTACCAAAGTTTAACAAGTTTTCTAACAAAGCTGCCATAAATTGAACATCTGGCTGTATTGGGTAGAATTTACAGACCTTTCTCATGCAGCTACTTCCCTGAGGAGCTGAGAAGAATGACTTAACGCCCAATTATCCTTGATTTTCATGCAATTTACACAGAAAATACTGTAAATTGCATCTCTCATGTAAATTATTTCAAATGAGTATTCATTAACACAGGTGACTTTGCTTGCCAAGGCTCAGCTGGCTCTGGGGACTCATCAGTTGTCCTAAATGGTGGATATACACACTGATTAGCAGCAACAGAGAGGGGGAGAAAAGCACAGGCATAAACATACAAAGCATATTCATTCATAAACAAAACCAACAAAGACAACTTGAGAAACCTGCACTGCCCAACATTAACAAGTCTTGTCAGCACTGCCTTTGTTTCCTTACTGATATTTAAATGTTAGGTTAACTCAAGTTTAACTTTGTCATTATTTTTGGGCAGACAGATCTATCTCACTTTATGCTAACATTCTTTCAACGAGTAGTTTATGACACATTAGAAATGTTAAATGAATATTAATAATATGTGAGTTTGGGTGGTAAAAAGCACTAAGCTAAAAGGTTATAAGTTTTATAAAATAGAGTGCTGAAGAATTATTAGCACACAGCACAACCTGCATACCCTACAACCCATAACAAACCATTCACTGAGACTTATACCGTTTTGTTAAAACTTTATAATATATTTATATATGGGATTCTTATGGGCTACTGAAGATAACTCAGATCACTCTCTGAAGCACACTAACTTGCAGTTTGATCACGCTTCCATCTTTCACCTGCCAGGACAGAAACCTTTGGTGATGAGATGGTGAGAAACATCAGCCCAGGCTGTATCCAGCCCAGTTCTTCACAAAAAGAAGTGTGAAATCTGAAGGCTGAAGATGAGTATGACCACTGTGCTCTTTGCACTATTTTTAGTTTGGATCCTTCTCTGACACATGTACAAATCCAAACCACAATTTATTTTCCTTTAAATAGATTATACTGATTTTTCCTTTGAATGATTAACTAATGTGCATGGCTATACAGCACAGATAGATTGGATGCCTCAGCCAATGACCAGCCATCCTGATAATTATTCAGCTTTGCTTTGCTCTTTTTCCATACATTTTAGTAAACAACAGGAAACTGAATAGAAGGATTCCACATACAATTTATGAACAAACTAAACTTGCCATCTGTCCTAAAGTACTGAAATTCAAATTGTGGTCAATTGGGGTGTATCCTTACAAATTTATACACTCCAGAGCAAAACTCTTTCAAAACAAATTATAACCAAAAGACTGCAGGGGAAAGTAATTTCTAAATTGTAGCTAATCTCACTGTAACACTACTACCTGTCCCTTTTGATTGCCAGAGCTTGAAGCAGGAGTGAAAAACTGGCAGTATACTCTGCTTTTGGCACTGTTGCAGAATTTCTGGGCATCACTTTCATGCTTCAGAAATCACTTGTGTGCATTGGGCTTTTCAGAAGGGCTTGAGGAAGCCCAGCTCTTAATGAATTTTCAGTGGGGTTTGAATGCCTACCTCTGTCAGGTTCCTCTGAGAGCCTGGTTATTACATTTCGGAGGAGGCTTTTGCAACATACAGGAGGAGCATTCAGAATTCTCCTATTCTGCTATGGATTTGGGAGGCTTTAGGCAGGGACATAATGTGCAATCAACAGGGCAAGGAGCAAACATACTCCACAGAGGTGTACATCTCTGGGGCTCCTGGCAGTAGTAAAAGTGCACACCCAAGCAGGAAGCTTCATTGTCTTTAAACTAGTTGCCACACTCCCCTCGCCCCTTCCCCACCTCCCCGTGGGAGCCTGGTGGTCTCTCAGGTTAGATGTGGGGAAGGATTTCTTTCTCTCCTGCTAATGTCTGCTTGGTCATTTTTGACCATGAGTGCTGAAATGCTACAGCCCTGACTCAAGAGCCTTAACTGTGAACCTAATTTAAAGCAGTTCCATAGTGACATTATAAATTAATGGTCTTACTTATGTAATAATGTTTGCTATGTGCTCAGGCAATAGCTTTTCTGGGGCCTCATCCCTTGAATGACAGATGAGTAATTCTGAGGCCTCTGTTTAACTCTCTATCAATAACACTAGTTTGAGTTTTTTTCTGGAGAAACTGGTGTTTGCTCACTGTAACTTTATTATGAGCTCTTGGTTGGAGTCTCAGTAAATCTAAACTGGCAGAATTTCATTCCCTTCAGCTGAATGATGCCAGTTTGCAGTAGCAGACACGTCGGTCTTTATCTTTTGTCTTGGGAGCTTTCCTCACAGTCTACAATCCCAACGCACGCTGCAAACTCAAGATGTCAAGTAATTGTCCACAATTAATCTTCCACTGCAGGAGTTCACATAAGATCTAAAATTTTAATACAGAAGGTGGGGGCACCAATAATGATATGTAGGCTGTCAGGGCAATTCATTTGGCTATCAACATGTTTTCTGCCAGCTTCCTTGCAGAGCAAGCCCTTAGATCTGGATATGTGTCACCAACTCATACATTTTTCTGGCAGCTTGTCCCCTCTTTTCTGAACATTGTGCAGCTACACATGGGGCCAATAGTGCATTTGTCACTTGATGAAAATATGGGCAATTTATCTCATGTAACACATGGATCTGTGTGTGGCTGGTGTGAGCTGCTGGGCTGTGGCTGGCATGGCTGTGCCGGTGCGAGTGGGTCGAACAATTCCTTGGTTAATTGAAAAGCCTGCCTGGTAAGATCAAGAGAAAGGTAAGACTGATGAGCTTTATTGAAAGGAAAGTTTAATTCCCACAGAAAACACTAATCCTGGTTCAGTTTGGGATAGCAAAAATAATGCTTATATTTAGTCATGGAAATAAATAATGCATGAGTGTTACCATGGCATTTTAGCAGCATTTGGGTCTGAAACAGGCATTGCTGTCATCCTTCCTCAGTCTGTTCAAGCCTTATACTTTGTGACAGTTCATTTCCTTAACATTAAACTTTAACCAAATATTATTTCCTTTTATGAAAATCAGTGGCTTCCATTAGACTTGCTTGGAGTAGATTTGCTAAAAAGCTTTTATGTGTAATATTTAGTGTCATCCAAAAGCTACTCATCACATTTTCTTCTTTGTTTCAAACTGGAGAAGAAATGTTTGCCAATAAACAAAATGTATAATTGTGAATCTAATTGCACATATTGTCTTTATAAATGTGCTTGCCAGTTGGTTATTTTCATGAGCAAAACAAACACCTACAATTACTAGTTTTAAAGATCCAGCTGTGAGATTTCTAGCTTTAAAAGTGTAATCAATTGGTGATTTTTTTTAGCAGAATTCTTCAGTGGATTTTCTACATGAGCATCCATCTTAAATTAAGGAAGTTAACTGTACTTCATTATTAACAGTTCCTTGAAAACACAATTGAATCAAATACCTAGTGGTAAATCTGTTAATCCATTTTAGATATGTTCAGGTAATGTTACCACCTCTCAAGACTGGTTTACAAATGTGAAAAGTTGAAGGTTTTTAAAGCCCTAACCCCTTGTTTAATTACACTACTAATTGTTGGGGTTTTCTTAATTTTGTAAATTACATTTCTAGGTATTTTAATTTCAGAGTAATAACACGACCATGAATAACAGCTTTGTTTGAACCACATTTTAGTTACAGTACTCAGTATGTATGACAGGAGTTGTGATCTAGGTTTTCACAGAGTTCTGCACATTTTGTTATGGCTATCTCAGCCCAGACAACCTCAATAATCCCAGAAAACATTTTGCAACTGATTCACTGCTATTTCTGGATATTTTTTGCTTGTACCTTAATTTCTAAAAGAAAGGCAGAAAATTTAAGAGATATATTTATGTTGATTTCACTTACTGACTCTTTTTAAGGAGTTACAGTTAAAGCTACCAGCTAAGCAGTCAGAAAAACTGATCTAGGGTGCACTTAGCAACATTGAACTACAGCAAAAGCACTGTGGCAAACAATAAAATACTCTCATATATAAAACACTGTGGACTTTTTGGTCTAAAATTCCTAAACTAATCCAAAAGGAAGATTATCCTTTCATTCAACAAGTTGCAGTGGAGAAGATAAGCAATCATGCAAGAAGATTAGAAAGACTCCAAAATACTCTTGTAAAATAAACTATTAGGACTTTGATGTTACCTTATCTGCCAGCGAAAGGTTTTCCAAATGTTTCAAAACATAAACAACTGTACTTCAAAATTGAAAGGCCCAGCACTAAACTCTGTGTGCACTTTTTCAGCCATTAATAACTGAGACAGTGTAAAATGCAGCCCAATCTTTAAGGCATCAGAAAGCATACAGTTGCATGCAAGCTGCATCTACATAAAAAAATCAGGACTAAACAAAATATAATTTGTCTCAGAGAAAGTTTATCAGTAATCAGCTGCTTTAAAAGAGCCAGGAGCATGCAGAGCCATTCCTAAGGCTGATGTGAGTCAAATGCCCAGCTGCTCTCCCAGCAAACAGGCACTGGGAGGTAACCCCTACCCAGACTTGCCCCACTTCACAGCCCAGATACCAGCACAAACCATCAATGCAACAAGCTTTATAACTGGACAATGATCAGAAATGAGACATGGTCCGGGACACAAAGAAGGAAATGCTACTTTGAGAGCATGGGTCCATCACTAGGAAAAACAGGGTCCATCCATCCGCTTCTCTGCCTCCTCTGTCATCTGAGGAGAGGGGCGGGACAGGGGGCAATGCTGTCTGAGACCTTGACTACAAGGACATTAGGACAGCAATTTTTACCTGCATAGGATGGTGAAAGACACTGTACAATCTCATGTACAGACAACAGAAACCCATAAAGCCAAGAAAACCTGCTGCCTTTCATTTCCCAAAGGTAGCTCCACGTGAACAGCCGCACTACATGTAAAAAGCTCTTTGACCAACAAAACCATTTTCCATGCAAGAATGTCATACTGTAAGTTTTGTGTGCATGCACATATGGAAACTAAATAGTTCCTTTTAACTTAATGCAAAGAATGAATTGAGTCGGGATATATTTTTACAGATAAATATATGAAATGGGGCAGAAATAACGTAATAGTTCAAGAATACAAATCAACACATTAAAAAAAAAATTCAATTACCTTTGTGAACTTTGCAATATTTCTAAAGATATTTGGCAAAAAAAGTTATTCAAAACTGATGAACTAGAACCCAAAATCCAGTATGCTGAAGCTAAAGGCTGCTTCTGAAAATAAAAATAAGATTGAAAGAGGGTTTCAGGTTTATTAAAAAGATCTGCTTAATTGAAACTGAATAACTGCAAATGACCATGTCAGCAGTGCATTTCATTTAGAGATTTCATGTGGTTAATGGTAATGGCAAAATATGTGACAAATTCACTCAAAGCAAGTAAGAATGAATATGACAAGCAGATAAGAGCAAATATTACACTACTGCTTAGAACTCCTAAGTCTTTCAGTGACGAAAATTTTTGAAGCAGTGAGAAATTACCTTTAAAAAAAGAAAAATCAGACAAAAGCAGTATTTTGGAAGATGTAGCCACTGCAGTTTCAATGGAACTATCCAGTGTGATGTTCCTTAGCATTATAGATCTGGTCAATCTTCATGGACTGTGGTAAAGTTAAGAATTAAAAAACAACCAGTCCAAAAATAATTTTTGTGCTTCACATTAATTCTCTGTAACTCTTATTCACTATCACACCAGCTATTGATGCTTGCTCTTTTAATCATTATTAGGAAGGAAAAAACCAGTATCTGCTGTGTGAAAGTAAAAACATTCCCTGCTCTATTCCATTGATAACCCACAAATAACATCATGTACTGTACGTCTCCTGTCTCTATTGCTGAATGGAAAAATACTCTTTGTTGCTTACTGAAGCTTAACCCAATGAAGGGTTAAAAACTTAATGGTGTGCTAATGAGATTGACTTAGTCTGTGGCAGCTATCACATAAGAACGTGTTGCCTTATTGGGTTTCCATTGACACCCTGTAGCAGCAAGCAGAAGTGCCTTCCCCAATGCTTTGTGTTTCATTCCAAGTCCACCCCTGCCATCCAGTTTGTAGTGGAGAGCGCAGGGACACGTGACTGCTCTCCCTATGGTGTGTGTACAGACTTCACCCACCTGCTCTGGCCAGTGTATGGACTTGCTGGCCTTGGATGCAAACCATTCTTCTTATCCAAATTCCAGGAAAACCCCTATTGCCCCTGCAGGCAATAACTGAGCTGCTCAGGAGGTTATGACTGGTAGTGGCATGCTTACAGTCCCACAGCTACTCTTGCCAGCCCCTCCTACATGTGGTTGTGCTTAGACCTGTGAGAATACAAATGTCCACCTCTAGTATTCCAGAGGCAACTTAACAGGAGCCAAACTGTCTGTGGCTCCCCTTTATTTCTTGATAGACAATTCATGATGTTTTTCCTTTAAACAGTCACCCTAATAACATTATTTTTTCATCATTTAATTGTGGAATCTTGGTTCTTGTCCTGACCTTACCCTGTGAAAACTGGTACAAATTCCCACAAAAATGGTGTTGCCCTTTTGTGGTCTAAAAAGCCTCTTCTGGTTTCAGCATAGCACCTCATTTGAAAGCAAGAGACAAAAAGAGAGACAACATATGGGATCTGCCACCACAGAGCCACAGTGCAAACAAATGTCTTGGTGATTCAGAGTTTGCACAGGGGAAAAAGAATGTGCACTTCCTTCGTCCAGCACACTGTGAGGTCCTGGTGGTAATATCTCATGAGGGAGACATGCCTATTTTATGCTTCAGAGCATGTTTCATTACAAAGAACATCTTGCATGAATCACTGCGAGATAAAAAGTACAAGGCAGTTAAAAGCACCATTTGTAATGAGATATGAATGCCTGTATACATGTGTATGTATATATCTGCACAGGAATTATCCTTGGCACCATTCTGTGAAGCTCACAGTACTTGCGCCATATAGGTAAATTGTTGGGGGTGTTTGAGTTAGTTTGGGTTATTTTTTCAATTTACAGGTACTGAAGTGCCAGCAAAATGTTAAGTCACTTTTTTTAGTATGATTTCACTGTGGTGCCATTACTACAGTTCTGCAAACAACATTGGCTAGAGGATAAGGAGCATTAGGAACATGACATCAAGCTCGGGCAACAGGTGGTGGAAGCTCTCACCTCTTCCTAACAGCTAGCAGAAGGAAAGTAGAGCAGCTTTGCAATAGGAAAATAATCCAACACACACTGAGAGTTTAATGGGATTTGCATCAAACCTGTAATTCATTGAAGACAAGAGAAAACAATAGGACAAAGTGCTTCATTTGTCTCCTTGCTGATAAGGCTGGAAGTCAGTAAAAGCCCCATTCCCATGGGGGAATTAACAAGACTCCAGCGATCAACATCCTTGGTATTCAAGAACAAGTTATAAATGAGAGATCGGGAGGAAAAGATGTTAGCAATCACAAAGATGGCTATATTTTATTTAGCTAAATGGATATTTATATTTCCCCTATGGGGAAGTAAAAGCTGAACATGTCGGACTATTTTTCCTATGTAAATGTAAGTAAACACACATATGCATCAAGTGGATAAATATGGCCTCTCAGACAGATTCCTCTCTTGCAATCATTCTTTCAAATGAGGCCATTACTAAATAAAAATGTTTCTCTAGTTTTGCTCCAGTTTTTCACCTGCGACTGCAAAGGCATTTCTATCACCACATTCTGTATGGGAGCTTGTTTATGTTTCCTCAGAAGTCAAAGGTGATGCAAAACCTGGAAAATGCTTCGGTGCAGCATCTGCTCTTCTGCACCACTTTTATGTAACATTTTGTACTGAAAACATGGACGTCACTGAGGATGGATGATATGCAATATGATGATTTAACCCTGAAAGTTGAATTTTCTATAGAGATTTCAAAACGGTGCAATTAGGACAGACTGTCACAAAATGATTAACACCACAAGGTACCTATCATTTCTTTTAGTCATACCAGAGTAGCCCATTAATTTGAAATCCACACGGTCACAAGTGTCACTCGCTCCCACATTTATCCATGGGGACCGAGAAGCCGTCTTTATAGGGAAATCAATACTGAGTATTGTTGTGATGCCTTCAGACTAATCAAAAGCATGGGTGATGTGAAGGGGGAGGAGGATTTCATTAAAGTTAACAAATTATCAGTGTGGCATGATGGTACGATGTTAAATGGATGTCACAGTGCAGACAGCTCATGGTTTAAAAAATGCTCATTACATTTTGCTCTGGAGTAATGATTTATGTGATTAGGATGTTTTCATCTAACCTCTCTCCCTGTCTTCATGTTTTCTACTGCCAACCATCTTCATTATATTGGAGCACCTTCAATGCAAGATTTATAGCAATAGTCAAATTTCTAGGAAGTTCCTGTTCAGCACTTTTTTTTGAAAAGTGCCACAAATTAAGAAATAAAGACAGCAAAATTGTTTCACCGCTCAGTAAGAAAAATCTTGGAAGTACTAATTTTAACCCTATCTGTGCCACCCCTCTGATACATTGCACGGACCACCGACAGCATTGTAGTAATGCTCATGTTCTGTAATGATCTACCTTCCTAGATTACTTAACGACCGTTAATGTATATTATTTTAGAACACTTTAAATTCTTCTCAAGGAAAACCTGTTCCTTCTCATCCCCCTGTTTGATTCTCAGTCCAGTGCATGTCACAAGGATCAGCATGCTGCACTGAATTTGATCTCAATAGTTTAAAGCCATAATATACTGCTATATTCTTTTGATGAATATGTACATGAATATGTACCAGAAACCCAGCGCTTGCCTTTCAGGCCAAAGGTGATCATCATGCAGTTGTCCTACACCAGCATCCTATACCAATTCTAAATGAGAACTAGCACAGCAGCATCTGCCATCATATTCTTAGGAGTTTCAGAGAATAGAGAGACTATATAATTAACAAGTCAGCACCCTGCAACTACCCTGAGGCAATGTGAGAGCTAAAAATGACTGAAGAAATTCAAGGAGTGGCAGAAGGGCTTGTTATGTTCATTCAAATAATGAATTTGCTTTAAAGAATCAAGTGGAGCTGTTGTCTTAGTAACCCAGTCTGAGAAAGAAAACATGTCAGTAAGTTGGCATGCAGTCACTGCAACATCTGCACACCAAGACAGGTTGGTGAGTCCTCTGTAAGGATCCAGATTCTTTGGAAATATTCGGCACAGATTATCTTGGAATTTAGCTAGCACTCAACTAGACAGAAGAAAAGAAGTTCGCTTTCCCCCCCATATGTCCCTCCTTTCCCAGGGAGATTCAGAAAAAATAAAATTGTCAGGCTAATTCAGGATACACTAGACTGGCCTATATTCTGGGTTTAAAATCAGTGCAAACACCCAGCACAGACAAGGTGTTGTTGCTTTCCTTATTTATCGGAGTGTGACCTGGAGCAGAGATTGATTTGCTCAAGAATAAAAGGAACCTGCATCAGACTGATTGCTACTCCCCAGATGACACTGCCTCTCCCCAAGCTCCTGAGCTGCTGGAGACTGAGCCCCTACTTGGGCAAAAACTCTCCACTCAGTTAACAAAACTCACCAGTTACAAAACTCAGACATTGTGTGTGGGAGAGCATTTGCTATTAGCATATTTGAAAGGACTGTCAACATTCTGCATGTATAGGTGCGAAACATAGTTATCAAAATATTCAATAAAGCAAGAAAGTATGTTCAAATGATGATCGGTGCAAGAACTCTGTCATGGAAATGTGTTTTGCAATTACAATTTGTTAAAAATACATAATTTCCCCCAGGCTGGACCATCTGCAGTAATTCAGCTTACCTTCGTGGACATTTACAGGGGAAAAAAAAAGAAAACAAAATCCATCCTATCTGAAAATGAATCTTCAATAACAAAACAATTCTTTTACAACCCCCACTGTTGTTGTAGATGAGCAATTAATGTACCAAATAGAAAGATTTACCTAGAAAGCTTGAAATGATTTCTTACAATCTTTCATAAACATGTCCATGTTTCATTAGGTTGCTCTGCAGATAGTAGAGTGCTCCGAGAGTGATTGCACAACAAATAATCTTTGCAAAACCACTTTTCTCTTCTAGTGATCTGGAGTACTGGTGTAACAGCCAATAATCAATTTCAGATCGCCTTTGATCCCTTGCTGGAATTTTAAATGTGTTCTCAAATTGAGAGAATGGTGCTTGTGAGTCTGAAGTTCAATTGGCATTAGTGGTATAAATGCAAAAGAAAGTTAATTAGTCATAAAAAATGGTATATGACAAACACAGCACCCCAATTTATATTCAAACTTGACTTCTTCTGGTCTAAAATAGAAAGCAAAGCAATTAGCCAGCGAAGGCATTAACTGCGTGGGTTATTTAGTACATAATGAGCAAATGCATCCACCCAGCACTTTACTTTCCAGTGCTGTTTTTCATTTACTTTTAATGCATTCATAACATTAGGTTTTGTTTACCATTATGGTGATTAACAAGAAGGAAACTGGATCAAACTGCTCTCTGTTGTTTTACAAGACCAGAAAAGTTATTGTAGGAACAGCATTTGGCCCACTGCAATTTCTGAATTTAAATCACAGGCAATTTAGCAAAGAAGTAATGGAATGGAAATAATTTTATATTTGAGTTTGTGTTTCATTCTGTGCTGCTTGAAACAAACTGGAGGTGAGGTTAAGAGTAAACTGAGACCAATGTACCTGTAGTAAATTGTAAAAAATAAACAGACAACACCCCCCAAAAAACACCAAAACAAAACACCCCCAAAAACAATAATAATAATAAAAAAACCCCAAACAAACAAAAAAAAACCACAAAAAACCCACAACACAACCAACCCATTCAACCCATAAAAGAAGTGACAAAATCTTGATCAAAAAATCCTATTGGCAAATCTAATAATCACACTCAGTGGATTAAATCCTGGCAAGGGGAAACAAAACCAAAGGCACTTGGCAGAGCACAATGAAGCAGAAATTCAGCTCCAAACTTCTGAAGAAACCATGGGTGATGGAGATGGCTAGAAACTTGATCAAAGAGCTGAAGGACAAACAGTTTTTGGGGGTAGGTTTGACACAGAGTTTTTCCTAGGTCTTCCTTTTCTGCAAAAAAACTTGTTGTACCTTATAGAAACTTTGGAGGCTTCAGTAACTCCAGGCTGGCTGCCTCGTGCTCATAAGTACTTTATGCTGCACACACATTAAGTCCCATTAAAGCATCTGGCCTTAACATGTATGCAGTCACCCTTCTTTCCAAGATTTCCCCAAAGAAAGGAAGCACAACAGCATTCAGAAAAATACTAATACTTCACTTCTGCTCTCTATGAGTCATTTCTGGAATAAAGAGGAAGAAAATTCAATCTTAGTATTTCTAACTGTACCTGAAATGACTATACTCAATTTGAGCATAGAAAATTCAACATTGACTGCAAGAAGCTTTTCACCACATACCCCTACATGTTATCTGCTGGATTATTTTGCCTCTGGTTTTAGAGTTTTACTTAATATTGTCTAAAAAGCAACACCCATATATCCTTCCCATTAGCTGATGGATTCCCCTGCCAGGACATAAGGACTTAAGTTGAAAGCTTAGCTAGGGGGATTTTCCACTTAAAACTCAATCAAGTTTACTCACTTTTGTAAAAATCAGAAATGTAAACCAAGATGTTTTCTCATTAGTACAGTTTGGCATTCTTGGATCCTATGAGACACCACCTAAATCTATTTAATTTAATTAACTTTTCTGGGGAAAAAAATGTCCATTTACAAAGATTTAATGTGATTAATTTAGAGCACTTCTGACAATCACGGACTTGTGCACAAGGCTCACTTAGTCTAATCCCTGTTTTGATGGCTTTCCTCACAGACAAGTGTGTTAAGCTTTTGTTTAGTCATTGAACTGAATCCTCCACGAAACATACCACACTGCAGCCTCGCAGCATCGCTTCTTGTAGTGATGATGTTTTTTTCAGGAGGCATCTGTAGCTACTCTTGGTGCTCTGGGAAAACTGTATTACATGTAATTATGTTCAGTTTAAGTAGCCTTACAGTTTCAGTTGGATATGATAGTCTTCTGCATTCTGTTCCCAAAGCCATTTGGTAATCTTGTCTGTGAAAGAGTTGTTGCAGCCCACTCCCCAGTTTGCTCTACTTAGTGATGCATGAAATTATCTCAGTAGGCTTTTAGTGCATGCGAATGTTATGCAAGGCCCTTTGAGATCTCTGAAGAAAAGCTCAACAGAAAAGCACTGTGTTATTGTTTATTTCTAACACGTCAGCAAGTTGGATGCAGTATGAAGGTCCCTGGAGAAAGCATCATTTTAAAACTGTCTCTTCTGATAACGTCCTTTAGGAGCTATGACCCAGAAGAGGTATCCTGCTTGTTTTCACGGCTCCAAATCTCTGCCAAAGCAGCACAGGAAAGAACTAGAGTCCTAAAGACCATACACCTAGTGAGCAGAAGGGCTGATCCAAATGGATGCAAACCAGCACTGAAGGTCTGCTAAGTCTCTACCAAAGTATAATGACATTTTGGATAGTTGTTTTCATGTGTATCATCTGCATAGATGCTCTTTGCTGAAATTGTGTATCACTTAAGAATTTGCCAGCTGTACAGCAAATATCACACACTGAGGGCAGGAACACACACAAATAATAATTCTTTCCGCTGGCTAGTCTAATTTTATTCTATGCAGTTCACTAATGAATAATTTACATGCTAATGTAAATTAGATCAATTACTGTTTTCATTTGTATGAAATCATTATTATTATTAAAACAGTTCATCCTTACAGATTGGAAGTGCACCTGTTCTCTGCTCTGACATTAGGGGACACTATACATTATTAATGCCAGCTATAAATGCTTTTTGCCTAATACCTAGATCTACCTTTTTTTCCCCCCTCTTGAATCCATCTTTCAACAAATTTGCATGCAAATTAAAGTTCTTTCAGTGGAGCAAGATTTTGCTTTATCTTCCAGCTTACCTATGTACTAATGTATGATTTCAGAGATCAGTCCATAGAAAAGCTCTGTGTAATACATTATATGAACTTATTGAAGCTATAGAATGTAGAAATACAGGTGTTTATTGTTCCCAGTTTTTCTATTCAGTGGATGACAGACAAGTTTTAAAACTTGGTATAGAATGGGCTTATATTTCCTCCACCTTTGTTTAAAAACAATCATGTAGTATATCAAGAGTAGATACAGTAATGAAGAAAATTATCATCTTTATTTAGTTCCAAAGAAGGACAATTTGTTACTTCTGTCATCATTTTGCCAGGTATAATTTTTTCCTGAACTTGAACAAAGTATTATTATATAACAGATTTGGGTTCACCTAAGAGCATTGAAATACGGCTGCAAGTAAGAAGGTAAGAAAAAGTGCATCCACAGAGTCATCATTATAAAAAGCTGCACAGCAAGAGCCTTTTACATAGTAGCTCTGCATCAGAAATGACACACACTTGGACTGATGGTGCATTAAGATAAAATGTCCCAAGGAGGAAGAACTGCATGTCTCTTGTCAGAGGGATATGTACTAAAAAACTCTGGGCTGAGCTGACTGGTTCCTTGCCCAATGACATTAACAGGTTACGTGAGCAAAATTCACCTTGGAAAAATGGCAATAGATTGCTGATTAAGATGTGTGAGACCTGCAGCCTGGAAAACTTGCCCAGAAAAATACAATGCAAAATGAGAACTAGGCAACTTAACCAGTTCCCTGACAAACAGCAGAGAAGCTAGAACATTGTACTCAATGTGAACATCACAATACTAGAGCACAGAAAAGGTTTGCAACAGTACATCTATGGCTTAGAAATGCCACCATCTGTGATATTTGCAGAGGTAATGCAGAATCTGGCCTGGCTGTAACAGGTTGCTGACCTTTGGAGATCACCAAAACCAAAAGGATAAGAAAAAAGGTAGCAGCAGCAAAGATGAAGCTAAGCTTCTGACATTCCTACTCAGAAATTTCTGCTAGAAATATTTAAAATTTTGCACAAGGACTGGCTTTGTTTTCATGTGCTTAATCTCGCCTGAAGTAACAGAGAAGTATTCATTTGATCTTAATGAACTCTGAAGCAGGTCAAACAAGTGCTTTGCATGTTGCCCTCCTCTATCACACTTAATATAAGAATCACGATGACTATGTCTATATTTTATAGACATCAAAGTTAAGGATTTTTTTTTTTAAATTAAAGCTAACACCTGTACCTCTCAAGAAAAAAAAGTTTTAATGCTATTTCCTGGACTACTTTAAAACATTCTAGCAGTTTTCCTATAGCAAGAAAAGCCACTTAAGAGTAAACAGTTAATTTCCCTTCCTTTCATTTACAGATATTTCATTCAAGCAAGCCCCATTTGTGCAGATAGCAGACATACAAACTTAAGGGCACCGATTTGTCATTTCTTATTCAATGCCACATAGCTTGTATCATTGGCTGGGTGATACTGGCTTTTTGTAACAGCCTTTCACTTTTGACATGGATATAGATATAGCTCTAGCCATGATACACTATTGCAAAACAACCACTTGTCAGAAAGCTTCAATTAAGGCTGGGGAAAACCATGGACAGTTGTGCTTCTCTCTGTGCTCTTAGAAGTGGGAGGACAAGGCATTTTCTGCATTTCTAGTCTAGCTACTTCCAGCTACAAATGTACCAGTTCAGACTCACAGTCATCAAAACTCTTTGGTAGTTCTCCTACATAAAAGTGAGCAATGCCTGGCTCAAAAGGAAAGTGAAGTTAAGACAAGATTTTTGCATACTGTCAAATTAAGACCTGAATACTGAGTTCCATAAATTTCAAGTGAAGACATGAATACAAATGATAACTGAAATATCAATAAAAATGTATTTAATATATCCATTTAGGCAAAATGTGTTGAGTTAGTTGTGCATGTCACAACGACACGTTCAAATGGCATTACAATGTGTTTATTCAAATGTGCCTTTGGGGGCCTGCACAGATTCATTTGTGAAGGCCAGCTAGCATGTGAATGTGGAAAACATTCCTCAAAGTGTGAAGACAGTGTTTGCTGCCCTGCTGGGTATTTGACTTCATGTCTTTTAAAATGTAAATAATAAACTCTGAAATATCTACAGCTAATGGAATGTGTGGAAAGAAAATATTTGTTTTCACTGAGAGAAATGAGCAAATGATAAATACAGCAATGAATGACATACACCAAGAAACATACACCAGGAAACAAGTAGCTTCATAGCTTAAGGCACAGCTGTTGACTGGCAAGGCAGGAGCAGGAACAAGGACAGAGAAAACAAAAAAACTGAGCCAGCCACTTCTTTCTAGAGGCACAAAGGCAGGGATCAAACTGCCACTGTTTCACTGCAGTCGGACATCATACGTGCAGAGTAATACCTTAAAGAAATATCTAAGATATTCAAAGGGAGAACTTCCAAATCCTAACTCAAATGATTTAACCTAATTTGAATTGCATTACTTTTCCTCCCTCTCTGAATATTAATTGGGATTTTTGACAGATAGGTTTACTATCAGTGAGATGAAAGATATGCCTGTCAGCTAATGTTTACAAGTCAGTCTTCAAGCTGAGAGATGAAATTAAAACCATTACCATACCACCAGTTTCAAGCCAAACTTAATATCATACCCAATACTTTGCAATTAAGATGAATTAGAAGAAAATAAGCAAAGAATCCTTCACCTTGGCTAGAGTAGGAGTTTTCAAACTTCAGTACATCGAGTCGCGCTTAACACCACAGATTTTGGGAGCAAGGAGTGGGAAAGCAGGTTCACCAAAACATTTATGGGTTCTAAGTTCACACTTTCAGAGCCAGGTTCTTACTCCAGGTCTACCAGGATGCTCTGCTCAGACCTGTTAGAGATACAGCAGTGTGACTCTGTCATCTCCTGTATGTGGTGGCTTGCTCTAGGCATGCGCTGGCACTGTGAATTGTTCTCTTTGCTATTTTTTGCCCAAATTTTCACCCAGCTGTATTCTGGCAGAATTAGCCATTTTGTTTATCCCTTCTTAAAACAGGCCTCTGTTCCCCAGTCAGAGATGACAGCAGTAGCAGACACAGCCAGCCATGACATCCCTCAGCTTCCTCACCCACTGTCACTTCGATACACAGGAAAGGTTGAGTGTGAACTACAGGGACATAGATGGGACTTATGCCTACCCCACCACTGGGCCAAGGAAGATTTTCTTGCTGTCTCAGCAGATTTCCCCAGTGCCCAGCTAACATCTTGTGCCTGTGTGGGTCATGGCCGTGGCATCTCAGTTCACATTAACAGCAAGAAACAGTCTAGTAAGTTGTTTTGAGAGAGTGTGCCTGGGCCTAGTGAGTAATTGAATGAGACAGGAGAAGCCTGAGGCACTTTTTGAGGCCCATCTGAGGTACTAAGACAAAAATAAAACAGGGCGATTTGCAATACTGATTTATCTTGCAAATAGTGCACATCAGCTTCAAATATTTCTCAGCCGTGACTCACTTCATGGTGACAGGTAGAAAGGTCAATGTTTTCTTCTTCTTGAACAGAGTAAACTGGTGCTGCTAACAGAAAATCAGTTTTCCCATTACTGGCTTAGCAAATAATAATCAGTTTTAGCCCATCTTTAGCTTGAAAAAACCTGAGGCTGTTGGGAATAACAAATTGGATTTTCAAATGCTCTAGAAAAATTAACTATTTAGTATCTAATGAAAAGCATCCAGAATTAAATGGGAAAGGCAGGTAGGTGAAGGGCAATGGAAAACACTGTCTGGAGCAAGTGGAAGGAGGAAGAGACATCTGGTATAAATTGTTCACTTAAAAAAAGTATTTTCCTTTTCATCATTGATTGTAATTACAATCCAATCCAATAAGCTCCAGCTACTTTTTCTCCCCTATAGTACAGTCTTGCTAACATTTTAATAGACTATGTTACCATATAAGTTAATATATTCATTTTTTGTTTGCCACAAGACTTCTAAACCCCATCCTTTAAAGTCAATGTTGCAGCACTAAATATGGAAAGAAAAAAAATCCTTCAAAACAGTTTGGGAGTATGAGAACAGAGAAGGAATAGCAACAATTATTTTTTTTTTTTTTTTTTTACCCCAGTCTTGGCAATTTTATGACAAAGCATGTGTTTTCCATGAAAAATTTACATTTTCTTGATAGAGGAAGGCAGATATTTTCTTTACCAGCTCACATTTGAGGGTAATATTTAGAAAAGCTGCTTAGTACTGTCTTTTAGATATACTGGGGTTTGTATAGCAGCAGGTCTAGTGATGAATTTCAGCTGCACTATTTTGTCACACCAAGGTCATAGTGGTGTTGAGATTGTGAAAGATAATCACAGATATATTGTACTAGAAAAGTTTGCCCCTTGAGAGAGGGGATACCAAAATCAATTCTACCCCCACCTTGGGATACATCAGGGTGGGGAGTGGGAAACCTAAGTGTGAGTTAGCAAATGATCTTCTGGGGGATGTCCGGGCGAAGTTTGTCCTTTGGGAAAAACTATAACATAGTTAGCCCCTTTGTTGGGTTCACAGGTATAAGAGCTTGTTCAGAGGCAAACTGCAATTTAGAAAGGATTAGCTACTAGTATCCAAGATGATATTTTAGAGAGAGGAATTCAATGCACAGTTTTTAAGTACATTTATGCCCCTTTTCCTGCTGTTTCAGACATGAATCAAATACAGACAACAGCTAAATCCACACCTTTGATTGGGATTATTTCACTTTTTTCTCCTATGGTCTCTTGATTTATTCCACCAAAAAGTGTGACACGCAGACACACCACACCCCACTCTGGTATAGAATATTATCTCCTAGTATCTTACAAACTGTTTGTATTTTATACACAATATTAGGAATCTTACACATACATTTGTGCCTATTAACCTTTTTAAAAGGACTCTGAATGGATTAGAAATTCAGAAAACAGGCCAGAAGATGCCATGGGCCAATACTGTAACAGCTGTTAATTTTGTTCTAAAACCCATTGTTTTGAAATATTTCAGTTTGGATATTTTCTGGGGGCCGACAGGCAGAAGGTAGAATCCAAGTTGCTTCTGCCACTACAATGCCTGTCTCATGCATTTTCAGCAGCCAGCATAGGAATGAGTTCATTTTGAATTGAAATTAGCTTATTATAAGTTTGGGGGTTTTTTTTATTACTGGCTTCTGATCAAGTGAGGAAGTGCTTTCTAATATTCAGAACATGCTGTACAATTTATTTCTTCCTTCACAAAAAATTCTGGAAAAATATTATGATCAGAGAATTATACTCTATATATTATACCTATTTTTTATTTATTTAGGCTAGTAACGGAAGTTTGCAAAACCAAATTTTGGTTAAATTATTCCTTAAGACTTTTGTTCACCAATATTGTGTTCACTTTAATATTTCAGTAGTAGTTAATACAGTGGTACTTTATGAACCTGTTTGATCTCCTTTAGCTTTGCTCTCCCTATGCTAGCATTGTCATAAAAAATCCTAAACCAACACATTTCTGAGCATTTGAAAGAACTCCAGCATAAAATTTTGCTTTGCACTGCAATATAGCCTAGATGAGCTTCTGACTGAAGAAATAAAAATTTTAGTTTTGAGGAGAAATTCAATGACAGAATGGCAAAACCAGCAACAAAACTGCTGGGCACAGGAGGGAGAGGATGGTGAATAGATCAGGAAGGCTCCCATAGTCACCGGCAGCTCGGTAGTCTGCCTCTGAATGATTTATAAGCTCTCTTGCAGCCTTCACTGAATTCTGCATTTCAAAAACATGCCAGAACAGCTGTTTGTAGATGTAACCAGGCTTTGCATGTTATAAATAATGAAATAGTTATTTAGATAGTACCACACCCAAGTGGTTTCTTCGAACTGAAGCTGTTGTACAAAGGGCAGAAGTCATAACAGTTATGTTTCACCTCTGTCTGGAGAGGGTTGATGTAAGAGTGGGAAGAAATACAATTTTTTCCAAGTCTCATTCTAGCAGTCTTCAAAAACTTGTTTTCCCTTGGACTGTCGCAAAAGCACACAGAGAAACATACAGCACAAGAATCTGTAGTTTTGAGGAGGCAGTGCTGGCTTGGCTCCATAGGGGTCTGTTACACCAATGCTATTTAATTGCATTACTTTTTCCAATGTTCTTAAGGTCACCAGATTTCCAGATAATCCAAGGAAACTTGCTGAAGGTCTGGGGCACTGAGAGGCATCAGGACAGATTCCTGGCCAGCATCATTTCAGGACCACTAGTTCTGCGTGGCTTGGAACACCACAAAGAATGAACAGGAGCAGGAGAGGTCCTTCAGTTGCTTGGACAAAGAAGAGGGAACATGATCCAAGCAGATTTCCCACAAACCCGACAAAATCATGGACTAAATACAACTGTGCAGCAGCCAACTTCCAGAGAAGGTGAAAGTTCCTGCTGTTCCCAGACTGAACATAAGTGTGAACAGTAGGAAGTCTGCTCAAGTCTAATTTATACACTGCAGCTCAGCCTGAGGGGGGGTGGGGGGAGGGGGGAAATCAACCCAAAATAATAACAACAAAAAAAACCCTTAATTTTTAAAGGAGATGGGTTTTGATCTGCTCTTGGTCTTCGCTTAATACAGGGTCCTTCAGATGCAATTCATGTCAATTCATGCTGTGAACAACTGAGACTGTAAATAATGGGGTGTTTTGTTCATTTTGGAGAAGCTTACAAAAGGCCACTGTCTCGATGCTTAGGTTATTGGCAGCCCATAGAATGAATTGAACTTTCATTTTTTAATGAAGGATCAATCCTGCCAAAAGAGTAAATAAAGAGAACTGCAGAGATGGTTATTTCAAAGACTGGCTCCTCACTTATGTCAAAGAAAAAGTCATATTTCTGAGGAACTTCACCATTTTCTTAAAACTGAAGATGGAGATGGAAGAGCTCATAATTTTCTAGGTGGTGAGAATTTAACAAGGCCGTTTACTTCACACCTTCTGGCACTGCCTTTTCTTACTGTTTTGTATTCAAAGATGTCGCTTCTCTAGCTTTCTGTCCACATTAATACAGAAAAGGGCTAACTAATGTCCTGCATTTCCCATGTGCACCACCTGCCCCCCAAGAAGCCAAGACCTGAATTGGAGATGTAGATATGCTCAAACCAAAAATATCTTTCCATTACTTCTCCGGGTCCAGAAGTTCCCTGATGTTTTATAGACCCTGACACAGCTTATGCCAGAACTGGGATCCTCCAGAGCTGTTTTGTTGCATCCAAGTCAAGGTTAAAAAAAAAAAAAAAGCAAAAATTTCTTATGGCTGGATTATCACAGCGATGAGATAATGAGCTAATTTTTTTCAAGGGACAACTAAAAGATTATATAATTAGATAAAAACAAATTATAATTATATGGAATGATTTTAATGAAAGTCATCCGAAACATTAATTTCAGAAGCAAATAGTCTACATTAAGCTATCAGAAATGCAAATGGCTAAAAGCACAATAGGACATTTGGGAAAAAGCATATTATCTTAGTAACACATACCTTCTTGTGAAATGCAACCAACTTTTTAAAAGAGGAAAATAGATCCCTTCACAGAATCTATGCTGAAGTTAAGGAAGGTCTATGGAAAATACTGTACTGCATCATTCCATTTTCCTAGTCAGTATTTGACAGAAAGGTCGTGTCTTTCCATATTTATTTCATAATTATGGAAAAGCTTTTTTTTATTTATTTCATAATTGTGGAAAACTCACATGTGCATGTTGCACTGGAGAAGTGCACAAATTCTCCACAGCCTAAAGCAAAAGCAAACTCTTACCTTAATCTTCAGCTATATAACATTGCCTTATTTCCTTCCATCTCTCTGTTAATTGTATTTTTTCATTGATATGCAAGGTTTCTAAAGGTAAAAGCTGATATGCAGCCTATATCATGATAGAGATGTGATTTGAGTGTATTTTACCACATTCAATGCAGAAAAGTGATAGAAGTCTCTCCCCTAATATTTGGACTGTTATAACCAATCCAAACCCATTTTCTCAGTTAAATGAGACACCATCTTTTTCCTGTCCTGTTGTTTTCCAGTCCAAATGAGAACTGTGTACAGCAGCAGTGAAGAGAGGAATTTGATAAACTGATGATAAATGACCAACTTTCTACTGACTTTATAAGGGATATTATCTTGTGCAATATTGCAGACAGCTCTGATTATTGTCAGAAAACTGGACCATGACAAAAGCCACACCACCTTACAAAATAAATCTGTTTCTTCTGTATCTTCGATTCATATCTCTGGGCTTCACTAAAGAAATACATTTTTTCCCTTAGCACTTGCAGAGCTGTGATTTCTTAAGAATGATCAATGTGTGACAGGAGCCACAAACTATTCTGGGGCTCAGACAACCTGGCCTTCCAAAATTAAAAAGTTTCCTCTTTCATCCAAGTACCACAAACATTTATAAAGAGCCTGAAAGAAGAATTTAGCTGATAATGTAACTGTGTGAGCAAAGATGTGGAGAAGAGATTAGAGCTTTTTTTTCCCACAACAGCTTTGACTTTCAATCTCAGCTGTGTTTACCACTATGGCAGAAAGCATTCTTTGGCTTGTAAACTGACCAAAGTTGACCTAGAAGTCAGAGAGAAATTAATGTAGCATTTTATTAATCCAATCTTTTTTCAAACCATACAGAATTTTACAGCCTAACACTCATAGCAGGATGAATAAGTGGCAATATATTAATAAAATATTACAGCTTTTATTTAATCCATGCTAAACCTAGGCAAACGCTTTCAAACCTGCTTTTCCAGATGTACAATGGGATCAAAACCCAGCACATTTCAGAACTGTCCCCCAGCATTTGCAGACAACACCAAAGGAAAAGAATATTGAAATGAAAAATTATCTATCTGGGGATAGATGCACCACCTTCTCTCCCAGTGTTCCTCACTACACTCATCTTCACACACTCATCTTCTCTCCTCCCACCTTCTTTATTAGGATATATTAGTTCTTAAGCTACCTGATACTGACTGGCAAATGCTGCCATGTGATCTGCTCTTTGATAATAGGGCTGAAGTATTTTACTTTGTCTTGTCAAGCATCAGTAGTAAGAGCCATACTGAATTTCAGGCATTAGACAAAAATCAATAGGATTTCTGGGACTGCAAATAATTTTTTCAAATTAACAGTGCAGCTCAGGCTGGATATTGCATCTTTCCACAGAAACACAGTGGGCCACCTTTAGATGATCCCACTGGATAATTTCTACATATTTATTCTAGGACTTTGCCCAAGCCGAAACAGAAGTTTATTTCACCACAAAGTTAAGAAGTCTCTGAAGGGATTCACCAACACTTAGGCTGCAATAAGCCTGAATCTCTCTCATTATGCACCAAGAAACCTTTTGTCATGAGGGTGTTGTGGCAATGGTTGTATGCAGCCATAAGCAAGCATATTTGTAGGTGGTTGTCCTCCTGCACTGTGTGCACCTGATCCACATCTGGATGAAAAACAATCTCACCATTCATTACTTCCTGGCATCCTAGTCATTATTTACCATGAGCATCGCTACCTGCTCCTCGGAAACTTATTTATAATTCTCCTCACTTTCACACTGGGACACCAAATGATGAATATTCAAACTGATACCATTAATACACACAGATATGGAAAAGAATTTGCAAAACAAATACCAAAGAAAATAGCTTCTAAAACTGGTCAAGACATTCTGCAGTGACATTCAAGAGGAAAGAGAGGAAAAAGCCTGTGCTTCACTGGAATAATAATCAAACACTTTATATAACAAATAATAATAATTATTATTATCTAAACACTCCAAATCACAGAAATATAAACAGAAAAGAAGAAAAAGCCTGCATACGAACAAGAACAAAAATCTATGACTGATCTTTTGTAATGCTTTGAAGGCAAAATGAAGCAGTTTATTTTTTCAGTTAAGTAATTTTGAAATATTATCTATTATTACATCTGTTAAGAAAATCAGCCATATATTCCATGGAGTACTGTATATTTTGACATTTATTTTTGTTCTCTTTCAGACAAAGGTGAACATTTGGATGTTCTTCACAGACTGAAAATACCATTTTTTTTTTTCACGTAGAGCATGTTGAAAATATTAAATGGCAAAATTAATTATGACATATCTTATGCAATATGTAATGATTAATATTATTGTGTTTAAAATCTGAAACTAAATAAAGTAGGGAGTTAAAGATTATCAGAACAAAATAAGAAAGCCTAAATGATGTGTCTTCATAAATTGCTATCAAAAACATTGCCAAAATTGACACATCCAGTGAAATATTTCTATTCTGCCAATACTAATTTTCTTTTGGAAAATTAATGATGGAGGGGAAAAAAAACAAACAAACAAATGAAAAACCACAGAGATTCAGTTATGGTTTGTGTATTGCTCAATTCATGGGATAAAAATCCATTGAACTATTTACCAGTGAGGTTAGAGGCCAAAATACTCAAATAGGAGAAAAAATGCCCAGATGAGCTGACACTTGAGGGCTCCATACATGACCACCTTCCATCTGGTATTCCTCACCCTTATGCAAACTGCTTCACACCTATTTACACCATGGGAAATGAAGGTCAAAGACAGACGAGCTATGCAAGTGGTAAACGCACGCACAACCCAGCTCTGTGTGCAAAACTGCCAAAACTGTGGGGGAAATAAAGCCGTGCTCATAATAACAGGAAGAAAATGAGTCAAAGAAAGAATGACTACATGTGGTTTTACCCAGCAGGAACTTTCCTCCTAATGAAGTCTGTCTGTGCAATTTCACACAGAACTCACTCTAAACTGCACTTCTCACCACTGGTAGGTTAGTGAAAATTACTGCCGGGTCCATGTTCTTCTGCCTTGTGGCAATTAGGCTTACTCAATTTAAAGACCATTTTTCTTTCTAGTTCTCAGGAAGAAGGGAAAGAAGCGCTGCCAACTTATCCACAGAGCTTTAAAACTGCATTTGAGAATAGTGAAGCAGAGAAAGTCCCAATTTAATCTACTGCAATACTCATTTTGAACCAATCTTACCCTTTCCAATTTCCTCCTCCTTTTATAACAGGCGCCCAACTATGAAAGCCCTAAATTGAGAATAATGAATCAAATAACCTTTGTTGTGTAATTCAGCTGAAATCTTCTCTCAGCACAGCTCCCCATGATGCTATTAAAACTTGGGTGTGTCACTGCCCTACTCCACAAGTAATGAGTTTTGTCATCCAAGTGGGCAGGATACAAGGAGATGCAATTAATGACACAGAGGAAACCATGGCATAATTGAACCTTCCTGTAAAGGAGTTTGTCTCTCTCAACAGAACTCTTGACAGCTAAATAATCCAAATTTTGTTATCTTCTCAAACATCCTTAATCTATTAAGTATAAAAAAATAATCTGGGGCAGGGCTAACATGCCCTTTGAGTAAATTGCTCTATTCAATTGAAACATAGGTTGGTGCTTATGGATCTTACTGAGATTAATGGGCTTGAAAATATTTTTATTTTTACTAGGCTTGCTTATTATCAAGGGATGCACTTACACATGTTCCATAGGGAAAAGTGTTATTTAGGTTAAGCTAAAGTACTCTTCCTAGTAGAATATTATTAAACTGAAGAAAGGCAACTAAGAAAAGAGAATTAAAAGTTTTCATTCCTATGCTTTGATACACTATTTGTTTAAAAAGGTGGCAATTCACAAAGTAAATGATTTGTAGTGCAGGTAGTATCTAAATAGGAACGTTTCTTGGTTTTTCATATGGTTTATTGGAAAAAAAAAAAAAAAAAGAAAAAAAAAAAAGAGCAGCAAGAACCATGCAGTTTCTGCATTTGCTATTTCTTTGCTGAAAGAGAATAAAAATTTGGCATCCGCGTTGTGTCTGCTCTAAAGAAAACAACACTTATTAATACAGTAGGAATTTCTAAATCTATTGGATACAGACCCAAGGCAGTGGCAGCAAGTATAACAGTGATATTAAAACAATTATGAAGAAAGATCAGTGTAATTAAAAGATCTGTATGTATTATTTAATCAAACATACAAGGTCTGTAAGTAAGCATATAGCTTCTTAATCACAGTCCACTATGAACAATATTTGAAGTGTAAATAGTTTAGATCTCAGACCGAGAAAGTGCATAATCA
The DNA here is from genome assembly GCA_024605025.1 of Megaceryle maxima. Classification (NCBI taxonomy): domain Eukaryota; kingdom Metazoa; phylum Chordata; class Aves; order Coraciiformes; family Cerylidae; genus Megaceryle; species Megaceryle maxima. The sequence goes on from JANHGN010018500.1 coordinate 56,766, forward strand.
CATTTCAACTCCATTGAGGCAACGGTTCAACAAGTACAGATTTCTCTTGAGTGGTGACATTTTATTGAATAAAGTGATATGAAGGAGCCTATTTTCTTGCTTCCTATATATTTCTCTACATCAGCAAAATAAAAAGTAGTCAAAAGGAGCTATGCCATGCTCATGAATGTTCAAATATCCAATCAGATGCAAACAGGAATGAACAAAATGTCCAAGCTGCAATGTAATTGCGATGTAATATTCTGAGAATACCTGAGTTACAGTAATGACAATTATTGCAGTTTCCTATTTATGAAAAATGGTGAAGGAAACAAAGTTTATTTGGAAATGCATATGCAAATTACCTTTTTTTTTTTTTTTTACACCATCTTTGAACTACCTGTATAATTAATTACTCTGTAATATTGTTTAGGCCATGTCCTCTTCTAACCCTCATGGAACCTCTACAGCCCTTTAGAGCATCACAATCCAGGCCGTGCTATTCATTACTATGAATGGATTATCATCACTGCCAAAGATTCACGGTAAAGTAGGCTGCTTTGTTCCTGAGCCAAAAAATTTTAATTGTTTCTGCTTCAGCAAAAATTTAATAGATACATCCATTTCCCTTCCAGTCCATTATTTGATTAATAAGGGGATGAAGAAGGCCAGGTATCTTATATTAGTAAGCTGTTTCACAACTGGTTATTAAATGAACAAGAAAGTGTCATGGAGGGAGTCTATTGCAATGGGGATTAGAACCAACAGGCTGCATGTCACTACTTCTGGAAAGCCTGAAGCTGCAGACTGCTTCTTCAGCTGTGATGCTTCAATAGAAATACCATTAGTGCTCCAGAAAGGTTGTTTGCAGTTTAAGGCTTGCTCTATTTCATTGCAAGTAGTACCATTGCCAATTATACACTGATTTTTGCTGATTTACAGATGTATAATGCTTAGCTTTGTTTGCCGGAGAGCACATTTACTAAGTCCATGGCTGCCAACACAACAGAGTAGAGCACAGGATAAGGAAAACTGAGCCATCCTAACAGGCATCAGCAATACCCTCCTCTTGTCAGCCACCAAATCATGAGGAACAGGACACAAAGCAGAAAGCAGCATAGTTCTCAGTTTTGCTGCCATCAGTAGTAACATTCAAAAGACTTTGGTACCTTCTGCAAGGCTTTTGGTGCAAAGGGAAAATAACTGTCAGGATTGAGGTGTGGTGACACAGGAAAACAGCAGAAGACAATACTGGGGAATACACAGACAGCCGTGGGATTTTATATAAATTAATTGAGAGTCATTATTTAGACCATGGTGAAGAGTATCAGATGGCTGGTTTAAGTTTACCTGAATTACTCTGAGCCAGCTTCACATAGTTAAGGTTCCTGCTTCATTTTTCAGTCATTATTAATTCATTACTGCTCCTAATACTGCATTACATCCTGCACCAGCCCTTCTTGTTATACACTTTCTGCTTGGATCTGAGAGTCTTCAGATTGTGTTATCCAAAGGAATTTATATGCCTTCTACCACAGCAGCACTGGGGTGCTACAGCTTTTCAGTGAGTTGTACAGAAGCTTCAAAGCAGAATAACTACAGTTTGGTGAAAGGAGAGCTTGTTCCAAGGGTTCATCCATCACACACATGTGTTGATCACATCCTGCCTGCTCTCCACCTGGTCTATCGCTGAGCAAAATGAGACTGAGGGTTGCAGTCAGACTTGGTTGTTAGCCAAAGCAGCACTCAGACCTTGGGAACAAGTTATTTCAAGTCAGGAACTACTGCTTCTAAAGACTTAGGTTTCAAAACAAGACAGTTCTCATCTTGGGTGACTTAATAGTCAATAATAATATATTCAAGACACAGCAGACTTTTCAAGAATCCACAGAAGACCATTCTCAGGAAGCTATTCCATATTTTTGCCAAAGATTAAATGGAAGCCAAATCGGAGAGAGTTGCACATATTACCCCTGAACCGTTGCACAACTGGAAATAAGAACAGATAAAGTAGTGGACCAGCTGACATCAAGTACACAGTATTCTAAAAAAAAAACCAAACCCAAACCAACCTACATGTGAAAGAAGGGGAAAATACAAACGATAAAAAGCACTCTGCTATAATCATATAAAAAAAAAAATGCCCACAGACAACAGAACATTCATTTCTCCTGCACGATGGTGCAACAGCCATTCATATCTCCGATGCCCTCACCACACATTCCCAAACCCTGTGCAAATAAACCTCTGGCAGCTTCTACTGTTTTCCAGGAGCAAGACATGAAATGCACACAATCATAAGCATTGTGTGGGCTTCCTGGGGAGCATTCAGAGAACAAACCTCACAAACAGATGCAGCTGGAATTCACTGCAGGATGTTTTTATTTGCCTAATAAAAAGGAAATAAGAATCTGTTTAGAAAACCACAAATTGTATCCCTGCTAGCAGCTAAGCCTTGGATCCTATCATCAGAGTATACCAGGTTTGGGCAGTTGTTTTTAAGAATTATTAGAACCAATGAAGTTGCATTTGTTAGTTTAAGGTCTTGAAGTTCATGGGCTTTTTTCTCAAGGTTCAGCTGTCATGCTGTTGCATTATGCCCTGTATATCCTAGATTGCTTGAAAAGGTTCTACCAGAAAGGTCAGAACAAATATTGTGGCTGAAGTTGAAACTGAATCACTTCAGTAACTGAAGTAAATGTCCAGCAGGCCTGACTGTTAACTGACTTGTTAAAACCTTACTATTTTTCCAGAGCTAGGTGCAATTTAATTGGTTATTTATTATATCTTCTGAGCCTCATGTTTTTGCTGCAAAACCAAGTTTTCAAGCATCTAAACTGAGTATTTTCATTGCTTTCTTAAAATAGTTTTAAAGAAGTGATCATTTTACAAACTGCATTATATTCTATCACTTGAGGCTGTAAGTACTCCAGTCTGAGGAATTTAAAAGAAAAATCCATTACTTGAGGTTGGAATGCCTGCATACCTTTAAAGCCTGCTGAATTTTGAAGGGTGGATAACAGTCCTTTCAATCCCCACCTCTGATTTTTCTTCTATTTATTAGCAGCTGGTTCAGAGAATTAAACCATCTGCTCTTTGAAAAATGAGTATTGCCGAAAATAAATAGTTTAGCCTTGGCAGTAAATTCATCCAGGCTGCAACTTTTCTTACCACTGCTGCTTCTACTAATAAGATTACAGCTAGAATATTACATCTGTCAAGAACCTTCATAATTGCTTTTAAAAGTGAGATATAGTTCAGATCAAAATTGTTAGCTAGCCGTTGAGTAATCTCTGTGCTTAGTTCTTCCAATGTCTGAAAGAATGATTTCCTTGTAACACAAGCTGAGTAAAGCAATAGGCATAGATGTTCATTAATTTAACATTATTTGAAAATACAAACTAATGGGACAGATTACAAACAATATCCTTTGTTTTATGCTTGTAGTTTATGGAAACAAAATTCTGCGATTTAGAGGATGCAGGTTCTGAAGTTTCTACTTAGCTGTGCAAACCAAGCAAAGGAAAACACAAAAAATTTACTTCAGTGAGCATGGAAAAACCCTACATGCATACATGATAAATAGCTCCGACTGGAAAACTGGGGATAATCTGTTGTCCACCTCACTGCTGGTATTTCCAGTTAATACCCTTCTTGCAATATGACAGAAGGCAGATCTGTTCAGTGTGCTCTGTTCGCAATAGAAGCAAGTCACTTCCCATTAGCTTCTAGGTCTGGAAAAAGGGAATACTTATGCCTTTGAAAAGAGATATACAGAGAAGTCTAGCCAGTAATACCACTATAACACATAGTTCAAAATGCAGCTTATTACAGAACCTGCAGATGTTTGCACACATAATTCTGTGGGCAGATCTTACTCCCCCTATATTCTAACCTCTCAAACTTCTGGTTTATGGTATCACTGATTGTCTAGCATAAGTCTTGACCTGGTTAGTAAACAGAGCCACTGAAGACTGTATTTTAAGACTGCTGCTGTTCTTATTCTTCACTCGCAAAACCTTTTAAGGATTCCAAAAGGCATTAGGAACACAGTAATCTTCACAAATTCCTTCCGAGTTAAAATCTCTGGGGACACAAAAGTCTGGGATTTTCAAGTGTGGGTGCCTGGCATTATCTTAAATGTCTCAGGATGTAATGAAGATGTCAGTGGAATCTTTGTCACTTCTGAAAAATTAGGCCAATTATTTCAGTGCCAGCTCACTGCACAGCTTCAGAAATCTGCCCTGGAAAATGTCAGCCCAATACTGGTCTCTGAGTCACTGATAAACAAGTTTAAAGGCTTGGGAGCAGCACAGACATTCCAAGGGACTGCAGACAAGAGCAGAGACAGACCTTTTTTTCATATCCTGTGAAGGGATAAAGCTGCTCTCTTGCTTTTCATAGAATGGTAGGGGTTGGAAGAGACATCTGGTGACTGTTGAGTCCAAACCAGTGCAGGAACACCCAGGGCAGGCCACACAAGAACAGATCCAGGAGGATCTTGAAAATCTCTAGAGAAGGAGATTCCACAATCTCTCTAGGCAGCCTGTTCCAGGCTCTGTCACCTCACAGGGAAAAGGTTTTCCTCATGTTGAGGTGGAAATTCTTGTGTTTCAGCTTGCTACCATTACCTCTTGTCCTATCACAAGGCACAACCAAAAAGAGAGTGGCCCCTTCTTGACACCCACCCTTCAGATATTTATAAATATTAACAAAATCCCCTCTCAGTCTTCTCTTTTGCAAGCTAAACACCCCCAGGGCTTTCAGCCTTTCCTTTACACTTATCATTGTTGAACTTCATTAGGTTTGCCTTTTCCCAGCTCTCCAGTCTGTCCAGATCTCACTGGATGGCAGCACAGCCTTCTGATGTATCAGCCACTCCTCCCAGTTTTGTATCATCAGCAAACTTACTGAGGGTACACTATCCCTTCATCCAGGTCATGATGAAGATGTTGAGTAAGACCAGACCCAGTACTGGCCCCTGGGGAACACCACTGGTTACAGGCCACCAACTGGACTCTGCACCACTGATCACAACTCTGAGCTCTGTTCAGCCAGTTCTCAACCCATCTCACTGTCCTCTCTTCTAATCCACACTTCCTGAGCTTACCCACGAGGATGTTGTGGGAGACAGCATCAAAAACCTTGCTGAAGTCAAGGTGGACAACACCCACTGCTCTTCCTGCATCTACCCATCCAGTCACACCACATAGAAGGCTATCAGATTAGTTGGACATGACTTCACTTCAGTGAATCCATGCTGGCTGCTCTTGATAACCTTCTTTTCTTCCATGTGCCGAGATATGATCTCCAGAATGAGCTGCTCCATTATCTTTCCAGGGATGGGGGTGAAGCTGACTGGTCTGTAATTACCAGAGTCTTCCATCTTGCCCTTTTTGAAGACTGGAGTGACATTGTCTTTCCTCCAGTCCTCAGGCACCTCACCTGTTCTCCATGACATTTCAAAAGTGATGGAGAGTGGTAGAGCAACAACATCAGCCAGCTCCCTCAACACTTGTGGGTGCAGCCCATCAGGGCCCATGGATTAGCGTGTGTTCAGTTTGCACAAGTGATTTCTAACCCAATCCTCATCAACCAGTGGAGAGTCTTTCTCCAAAAAGGAGGAAGTGTTTCAAAACACAAGGTCCAAGGGAAGCTCCCTCTTTGCCCCAAATCAGGCAGTGTCAGCTAGGAATCCCATTTCCCTGCCTCCTCTTCTAGTGCCTGGAAGTTTCTCACATCATTAACCTCTTTCTTACGCAAAAGCCTGTATAAAACCAGCCCCTTCTTCAGGTTAGTTTCACAAGATAGCACATGTCAGGCATAATGGCTAAAGCTCAATTGTACCGTTGCCAGTTTAGATGGACTTCCAGGTAGGAAAGCTGCAATGAAAGCATCCTGTTGCCTGGATACACCAGGTATAGGACTTTTGGAAACTATAACTTTATACAGTATATAAAATATTTTTTTCCTGTTACACTTCCTGTCTCCAAGGAGTACAAGCTGACAGCACTGTTAGTTTTGGGGCAAAACAGCAGAGGATAGGAGCAAGTATTTCATGCAGTGGTCACCATTTTTGGCTCAGGGGATGAATAAATATACCACATTTCTTTCAGGCAGTGAACAAAGATGAATTACTTAAGAATAAGGCAAAGTGAAAATCAATCTGCAGAATTAAAAAATATGTTAATATTTTAATTGACATATTGCATGTCAGCAGGAGTAAAATGAAATAATCTGTCTTTCTGAACACACGATCATTTGTGTTGGTAGAAAACTGTTCTTGGGTTTTTTTTGACGAGAAGAATGTCCCTCTATCCTTCTCTATATATGGAATATGCCATGCCCCTAATGATATAACTATATATAACTACACCAGAGAGAATAGAATTTATATTCATGAGATACAGATGGCTTCATAATTCACAAGCAATGGAGGCCAGGGTGAGTAATTAGGGCCTCCCCTATGGAGCAGAAAGCAACTCCAAATCTCAGTACAGTTAGTAGCTAACTTACCTAAGGAAACATAGGTGCTCTCATTGGCTCTACTTCAACCTGCTCTGTGACATTAGGCACCTTCTATCTCTACCTTTTTGCCAACCTCTTTATTATATTATTAGACTGGCAGGATTTTGTTTAGAGGAAAACTATCTCTAGGTTTAGCAGTGAACAGGTCTTTATCCTGTATAGAATATAATTGTAAAGGGTCCCCCACTATGACTGGGGGAAATTCAAAAAGACAGTTGATTTTTCATAAAAAAATTAAGATATCATCCAATTCTTATTTTAAATTAGCGAAATTCAAGCTGTCCATTCTTGCAACAAATATAATCCACATGTTCAACACTAGACATCACCAAGACTGCAGAGTGGCCTTAGTCTCTAGTCACTAGGATTTCAGACCTGCTAAACTAGCTCGACGCACATTAAAATCTTTTGCTAACAGGCAGCAAAGTCACCCCTTGCTGAAATGTGTGGAAGGCATCCCCTCCCCATCTCTCAAAGTCCATTTGCTTCTGTTAGAAGAATCTAACAGTTTCAGTCAAGGCTTCAAGATATCAATGAAGACACCTGGGTAGCTATCAGGATATATCCCAATGCTCATTAAAACACATAGAAATAACCCAGGAGAAGAGTGAAGAAGTGCTATACATTCTACACAAAAAAACCCTGAAATAGTACAAACCAGCTACTACCTGCCATATATAAAGCTCAAACATAAATCAGTGCCAGGTAGTTAGCTAAAAACAGGCTGAAAGTTTAGAACATGAACAGGTTTTTTTCAAATCAATAAAAATTCCCCTATGCCTTATCTCATAAGGTACTTCATAAGAGCAGATCAAAACATCTGGAACAACCTTCCCTCACATGCAAATTGTGGTTTTTACTCTCTTCTTGGTTTTTTAACTTGCTCATAAACTCCAAGCTAAGTACACTGACCAACTACAAAAAAAAGGGACTTTTAGCAATTCTTAAAGACTTTATAAAAGTGAGCTTATAAGCAACTGTTCAGTAACAAAACATCCTAAGAGCTTTTTGTGTTTCTGCTAAAGAGTGAAAAAAAATAAATACATTTCCTTACTGATAGAAGTCAGAATTTAATATAAGAATGGAGCAAATGCTATCTTTTGTCTTTCTGCTGCTCACAATCTACGCTACAGCTTTGTAACAACTTGTGGTTATTTCGTTAAAGACACAGAAAGAAGACAGTATAGCATTTCTATTTATATAAAGCTTTAGAAAAAACCTGCAAAGACACAGTTAAACTTCTACACAGAAGAACCCAGTCATAGACTATCCCATTAGGCAAAAATCATCTCAGACTTACATCATACCCTTGAAACACACATCTTCAGAAAATAAACCTCTACAGTTGAGCAAAAACTATAGTGAGGGGGTTTTTTTTAGCCTTCTTTCACTAAAAAAATAATTTAAAAAAAAACACCTTTCTTTTTCAGAGTAAAGTATCTCTCCCCACTACAAATTCCCCTCTATCTCTTAAAGAATAAGCCATACACCAATCTTACCACAATTTATAGGGACAAAATTGAAGGGGGTGGGTTGATGTATAAACTCAGCTGGGATTACTAAATTTGAGACTAACTATAAATACATCCTGCTTTAAAAACAAAACACCACCAAACAACAACCCACCAAGTAAACTTATTTTCCTTCTCTGATATTTGAAAAATTTTAGCAGTATTAGATGGGACATCACTTAAGTGACTGTTGCAGTTGGTAAGTTGATTTAAGGTACAAGTAGATTCTTTCTTTACTTGTGTAACATTTGGCTAACAAGGAAAATAAAATTCAACTGATCAGCAAAAATAAGGAATTTAATTTTTAGGGGTCTTAATGCTGCTTTTCAAGTAAGCACTTTTGACTTCTTTTATGTAGTTAAGAAAAGTGGTACTTTCAGTAAACATTGAAAATGTGTTGCTAACGCTTCTAAACTGGTAAAGACTCTTTTTACAGCTATTTAGCTATTATATGATGCAAAATCTTTTCAGACTAGGAAACTTTGTTCTACTTTGAGCTTAAGAAAGAGTATCTACCTGTGGGAGGGAGGGAAGTTCTATTTGGAAGGGTCAGAAATATATTATTCCCTCTTCTAGCTACACATCCATGTCATTCCTGAGGTAATGATACATACTTTCAGCTATGGACAAATCCAAACATGCTAAACTTTCTCATTTAAAGAAGCTTTTCTGAAAAATAATGTGCTATATATTATAAGGATTAGGTTTACTAACATAGTATGCTTTTTTTAAGTCAATTAATGAACATGAAAAAAAGTAAACAGAAAACTTATCTTCTACTGAGCTTTCCTAAAGGGGATATGAAGCCTGGTAGGCTTCTAACAAACAAGCGAAAAAGAGTAACAACAGTGCTCAGGTAAGAGTTATTCTTGAAAAATCTTGCCTGGTGGTTAGGGAATTCCCCTAAAAAGATAGCAATAAAGGTTGTATCACTTACGTATTGTGGCTGAAAAGTAGTAGCTTGGGCAAAACAGGCTGCAAAACAGGGAAGAGAGAGTTTAGGCTTAGGGATCTGCTTTCCTTCTCATGTGCTCTACTCTGGATTGCAAAAAGCTCTACATCTGTGGATGCAGCTGCATCTCTTTAAAATTCAGACAGTAAACAGGCTTTCTCATCTTGAAACAGAAAAGTGGGAATCAGTGTATCTAAAGAGAATATACTTTGGCTTGCTTGCTTTTAAACCAGCCTTTTCATTCACCCTTTTCCAGAGGGTTATGTTTTTCAGCCAGGATCAACTTGTACCTGTTTCCTTTATGTCTGGCTTGCAGAAGAGATCTATAAAATGCAGGAAAGGAGAGCAATACAAGGATAGAACTTGGGATTACATAAATCCACAAGATATAGTCTACAAACATAACACCACCTGTGTTTTATGCTCAATACATACTGAACATTTACCTCAATTCATCTGCAGAATCCTTTCTCAGTGCTTCAAATTACTGTCATTCTCAAAAGTTAGACGTAATTTAGACAGTCACTATCTCTTTATCTTTCAGGTTGTGAACTGGAGAATTTTATCTGGTTCTGAATTTTAAATACTTCACTTAAATTGCATATATGATCTCCAACACCCAGCACAGTTGCAAACCAAACAGATAGTAATTTTGGGTTGAAGTAAACAAGGGAAAAAGACAAACTTATAGACAGGAATATCACATTTGCATGGACATACTTCAGATGATAAAATCAGGGGAAGTCTTACAGTAAGAATTAGTAATAAGGATGTATCTAAATTTAAATGATACTGTCTGGAACATCATTTCCTCTTCAGAGCCGGAGTTAACCAGAAAGAGCTTAGGAAAGTGTAATGGTCATTCTAATTTAACCTATTTTCCCAACTCTACGAATTATGGCTTCTACTAATCAGGCAACCATTTAAGAAAGGCAAAGTAGGCAAATTAATTCTTATTTATTTTTGGCTTCAAGATAATTTATTTAATGAAGAGACTAGACCTGCAATGAATCAGCAGTTAGCCTTGTTATCAGACTTTATTTCCCACTGATGGGGAGATGATGACACACCAGAACCACTCTGCATAGAGTGGCTCTCTACGCAGTGGCTGGTGAGATACCTGCTTCTCCCCAGTTTTACTACAATAAAGGCTGTATACTGAACAGCTTGGCTGCTGCTCTGGTTCCTGTCACAATTTCTGCCAGTCAGTTCAGTCCTTGACATTTACTTCAGGTAACCAACAGAACTATGAAACCTGAAGATTAGTTACAGGACCTGGGTCCCTGATATTTATTTTCTTTGGTTTAAATATTTGAAGCTCTGAAAGGATAATTTTAAAATATCCCACTGCCCTTTATGGAAAGAGACCTGAGAAGATGATTAACTCTTAAGAATGTGATTGATACCATTTGATTTCAGTGTAACTTCAGCACATATTTAAAAATTAGCCATATTTGTGCATGCAAATACTTAGCCCTGTAGCTCTATTAGAAGCAAACAGGATTTGTATATGTGAGCTGTCAGTTTATTTGATCTGTGCATTCACTCAAATGTTATTTGCATGCAAGTGCAATTACACATGTAAAGTGCAGAGAAAAATGGATCAAGCAGGTTTGGAACCTCTCAAAAAAATTCACCCATAGTATATTTTAAACTAGACTCTTCAGAACAGCTATAAATTCTACTCAAATGTATTACATTTGCCAAGCATCCTCTCCAGAATTATCCAGCAGAGGGAATATGATCTATTGGTTTACAGACGATTTGGGCAGCTGTAACATTTGAGTTCTTCATTGTTTTGAGTCACGCTGAGCAAAGTATATGAACCTCTTTTGTTCCTTGTCTGTAAACAAAAGACCGAAAAATAAAACAGAAAAGTAACTTCTACCCCCAGTTGATGCAACAAATAATTGTTGAACACTTAGTGTTTTAAGATTCTTGTATGAAAGAATAAGGATGAAGTAGGACTAATGGTACAAATGTAATTAGACTCCAACAGTGTTAGCTGACTGCAGCTGGGGCTGAGTCATGACACTACATATATACCATTTTCTTGAATAAAACATTAACTGACAAAACAGAGCTGCATTCTAGATCAGAGGTTCCCCTTGGATGCCTTTTATGTATTTTTCCCTAAAAGGGCTTTTGACATGGGATTTATAAAACTCCAATATGCTGCCAAATATGATAATATTATCATTTGCCTCTTTAGGGATGAGAACTAAACAGATTTTCTTCTGGTCACAGGGGGCATATAAAGATCCCATAATGACTTTTTTTTTGAAGCAGTCAACTTTACCCGCCCCCCCGCAATGACCTTACCAAAGTCCTGTCACATTTTGTGTGTTCCTAGTCCTTATTTGGATTAGTCTATATAATACCAGAATATTAAGGTGAACAGATCTAATGTCCTACCTGAGGCTGCTCATACTGACTATTTATACTTAGTGTTTAAGTTATCTGTCACTCTGCTTCTTTCAAAACTTTTACTGTAACTGATGAAAGTGAACTTTTAACAAATCTCTTAAGACTGAGGTTGCCATGAAAGAAAACATGAGGGAATACGACTATACTGGCAAAATAGCCACATAGGAGAACATTTGTACTTCCACATAGAAGAATCGTGCACTAAAAATGATTCAGACACTGGTACTGAACACAGGTGAAAATTACCACAAAATAAATGTAAATATTTGTATTTCCTCTGAAAAAAAGGAAACTATACTGTAAGAATGTAGGGAAACAAAAGGGAAGTACAAGAAAAGATGCTTTCCAGATCTAGCAGAAACTAACTTCTAATTTCAGTAGTGCTTTCTCTTCATACAAGTAATTTTCCAGCCAAAGTGCAGGAACACTGACTCTTCTTTGCCTAAAGTAGTGTGTTCTTTCCCCAGAAGTAAAAAGCTGCTTGAGTAGCTCTGGATATGTTGTGCTCAATTCACTTAAGAATTCGACGGGAGTACTGTGTTATCAATAAAATTATCAAAGGTGATAGGATCTGATGCCAGCCTGGTATCTGCTGGGTAAATCAGTTGTGTAAAATTCTGGGCTCCCTTGAGCACAAAGAAATTGAAAACATACAGACTTAAACTGTAAAATCTAACAATTAATGCTGATCAAAATATGAATGTTTTATTTGAGTTTTAGTAGAGATTTTAAACTTATACTGATCTGCTCTATTAAATAATGCAATGTAATCTACTAGAGATTTACAGTCTGGATTAATTCCAGCTCATAACTTTGGATAACCTATGTGATATTTTGCTTTTTATTTTCTTAAGTGGACCAAGATGTTCATCCTAATCTATGAATGTAAATGTGACCACTTTTGTGATTACATGATGTGTTTTTTTCCTGGGTCATACTTTTCTCAAATATTGTTTCCATTCAAGTTTCTTATCAAGCTTCATAACCAGGAATGCATTTTACAGATGCTGAAGCAGCCCCTTGTCCATATAAATATTATGCTTGCTTCTTCATAAATCTAGATATTGCCTTTTGATTGTAATAAAATTAAATCAGCTTACACAAACTGTTGATCCTACCCCACAGTCAAATTTTTTACTTTAATTTTACATCCCCTCAAGGCTGTTTTATTATACAATGAACCCTTTAGTATTTTTTATGTTTTCTATTCTGATTCATAGAACAGAGAGCCTGTGATAAATTACTATTTTATGACACTTTGACTTCATTTTTTTGCAAATAAACACTTTTAATTTGTTTAATATAACCAATACATTATACAGATCTTGCCGTACTAAGAAGCTTAAGTAATTCAAGAAAGCTTTGTCTGCTTCAGACAAATGAGGTATTGTGATGGAAAACAAAACCACTGACAGCTTTAGGGTCGGTAGGGTGAATGCAGGGGTGGTGGCACTGTTACTTTAGGGGTGGGGCTGCTTGGTTTCTATGGGCAGTAATTGCCGGGAGGGTAGGCAACTTTGAAGCTATGCTTATGATTCTGGCCCACACTGGTCCATGGAGCCGGCAGGTACAAAGTGGAGGAAACTCTTGGTTCTCGTGTAGTTACACAGCTGAGAGCCTGGGTAGCCTTGTTGCCATCAAATGCTGCCTTTCTAAAGGCTTCTGACAATGTACTACCCACTTTATACTAATATCACTACACTTTGATTCCAGAAACTTCCTTGTGTCTGAATAAAAAAACAAAAAAGAACATTAAATAACCCCCCACCCCCCCCAGTATGTCCAGTGGGTTTGCAGATCAAATGGCAGGAGGATTAAATGCACAGGCAGCTATGAAAGTGTCTGGTACAATCACCCAATACACATAATTTGGCTGGGCAAAAGAACCTGTATTTGGACTGCTCTTTGAAATCCTGAATGCTATGTTCTCCGAATGATGCTTTTCCACATTTTTTGTCTTCATTTACAGTGTAGTAATGTTCTCTAGCATTAATGAAAACCATTTATTTGTGCCATCATTAGCATTTCAAAATGCCCTGAAGCAATTACTGGTCTATTGGCCTGCAGAAATGGATCTGAAAATTGAACTCATGAACATTACTTAGAATACTTTGAATCACATCATAATGTTTCTTTCTATAGACCTGGTCATTAGTATTTTAGATGCTTAACTACATGAGAAATAGCTGAACTCAAAACATCTGTCACTTAAACTCCCACATGAACTACTTGCCTATATAACCCATTTGAACAAATCACTGGAACCACGTTAGCAATACAAAAGAGACCTCGTTATGGTATATATTCAGTATAAAATCACAAAGAATAAGCCAAAAGTGCAACTTAATTTTTTTCGCTAATAGCCTTTAACTACTCAAGTAATAATCCTATCCAAGCGACTCTTCTTCATGGGCATGTCTTATTTCTTTTTCATCCAAGCAAATGTTCCCAAGTTATCCTTGTTGTGCAGTATGGGGAAGACCATGTTTTGAAGAGGATCAGTCCAGGCCAAGGGACTGGGAAAGGGATCCAAGGGCCAGAAGGACCAGTTTTTCTATTTGGCTGTTATGTGAAGACAGTTGAGTTGTTTTTTGGAGATGGTGTCAGTGCCATTCTGTATCTTTTCTGATTGAGATTTGAGAAGTCATCCTCACAGCAAGACTTGTGTGTGACTGAACAGACTGCAAACAGTGGGGTCATAGAATTAACTACTCCTTTAATTAAAACTTGATCTGGATATACTCTTTCCTGTTTTAATTTGTTAATAAACCCAGTTGTAGTAAAAGCTTGCATTTGAGCTTGCAGAGGATGTGGTAACAACTGACAAGGAGCTGGCTGTAAAAACCACCTGTCTAGGACTAGTGATTTCTACGTACCTACTGAAGTAATTACAGAAATAAAAACAATAGATAAATTGTATAGACTATGTTCCTTGATACTTTAGTAGCCAGAGCAACATGTCTCTTCTTAAAAGCTCTTTATGTAACTGTTTTTACAAATGTGTGGCTATTCTCATCTCAGTGGGTAAATTTATTTACTTTATTAACCTTCTCTTGATCAAAGTCTTTACATTTCTAGGTAACTTACAACACTTTGAATCAGAAGGGGTTAAACTTGCCTAGCTTATATTAGGCACATTCAGAAGGCAGTTACATATCTATATGCTGTAGTTGTATCTTTATTTTGTAGCCAGCTACATCCGGTATGTCTGTACAACGCAACTGGCTTTACTCCAAGAGCAATCAAATACACAACACAGACATACATTTCTTTTGATTTGTTTTTCATATATTCATTTTTTTTTTTAATAAAATCAAAAATTGCTCTCTGGAACTTGTTTCTGTTCTGATTTAAAAACCCAAATTACAAAAAATTGCTACGGAATTTCAATACAACACAAAATACGGACTTTGCTGAGAAAGGGTATAATCTTCTATTCAGTGCTTGGCTGTATTCTTAAGCATTTGTTAAGTTAGGAGGTCAATACAGAATTGAACTATTATGAATTTTATAGCAGTCAGAACCTCTTGGGTATTCTTTAATTTTTCAGGAAGAAAAAAATAAGTATCTCCAGACTTCAAACAAACTGGTCAGAAAAGACAGCTGTCTGGGATGGCTGCTTTTCATAACCATAAAAATACTACACAGAACAATGTCTCAAAAGAACAAAAGTGCTATTTGGTTGCAGTAGGATTTATATATCACAATTATTTATGAATATATATTTGTTATGAAAGAAAGAGTATATTAAATTTTTATATGAGCTTCCAGTATCCACATAACAAATGTACTATCAGTTCAGTAGCCTACTAAACAATTGCTGCCTCCTCACCTCTGTCCTCTGCCCCACGTCACAACTGTCAACCTGAAGTACAGTCAAAGCTGAGAGTTCAGCCCTGCAACTTGAGGATAAATAATCTCTGCAGTTGGGCAAAAGCTAGTCACTAAAGTTTACAATTCTTTTGAAAACAGCCTAATATGCTTAACTTCATGCTAATACTGACATTTTCCTTTTTGAAGAGTACTTTTGTGTACATGTAAATTGCAGCAGGCACAGTAGGACTCCCAAGGGGGCTTGTTTGAGTCACTGGGGTTACACAAATTCCTTATTAGCTGTAGTCAAAACTGATGTACTCAGCATGATTAACTTGTAGCTCCATTACAAAATGCTTAAGTAAAAAAGCAAAATACCAGTTTAAACAGAAAAGGGTTTTTAAAAAAGAAAATAAATAAAACCCTAAATAAATGGAAATAGGGGAGGGCATTTGCTTTAACACTGTTGTGATTACCCTGGTACAGAAACAAGTAGACTGTAAAATAGATTCAAAATACCTCAGAAATTGTCAGTAAGCCTTAAATTCAGACTGTTTGGCCAGGCCAATCTCTAGGTTAGAAATAACAGTTGTTGTCTTTTCTTGTTCAGTACTTCAGGCATAACTTCTAAGAGCAATAATCTGCTTCGGTCATTAACTGGACCTAAGTCATGAGTCTGCAAAAGTGTAATGAGGTTCTGTTCTGCATTTTTAAATGATCAATGTATCTAATAATTTAATCACACATCATACTTTATGTTCTCCTATGAGTTATTCAACACTACCAAGCCATCTGCAAAGACTGTAGAAATCCTGCTTTGATTAGTTGCATGTCTTTTCTTGTCCTTTATAATCTATAAATTAACAGATCCAAGGTGAGATCAAGGGGTAGTAAAATGATCTATCCAACTCCGATACTCTTTAAATGTGTGATGAAACACCAGTTTTCCATTCAAAGGAGGCCTTCCATAGCGTGAAGGCTATTTTTAAAAGTGTTAAGAATTTTTGTTCAGTATCCATGAAATATAACAATCATGAGAAGCAGAATTATGCTCTTGGGTGTATCTGTAAGTGCAACAGGTGGAAGTTGATGGTTTGTTTTTACCAGCTCTTTTTAAAATTTTCTGAGGATCCTAATGCATTGTTAACACCACTCAAGCTCAAAAAACTTTGTTAATTTAGCTACTGAAATTCATCATGGTCTTTAAAATTGACCCCAGCATAATGGTTCTCCAGTTTCTGATGCCATTTAGTTTCTCTGGGTATGAAGACCCAGGAATTCAAACTGACCTTTTTCTTACTCGGGCCAAATTGTCATGTGCCTAGGAATTTTATAAGGCATTTAATCATTTCAGGTAAACAAACAAAAACCTATGAAGTATTTTGAAATCTGCATCATGCAACATGTTTTTTTTTTATCCAATGTTTAATGTATCTGCACTTTGGCATGTGGCAATGCTAGCTGAGTGTTACTCACTGGTATTCACAGAATTGAAGAAAACTTGTTTCTATGTAGTCCTTGCATTATATGCTACCAAAAAAATAAAAAATAAAAAGGATGAGGCATGCTCCTCCTTTTTAGGGGGGAAAACAATCTTGAAGTGGTGACTCTTAAGTTCAAGAATAATGTATCCAGTTTGGGTATCTATAAATTCTGTCAGAACACTTAGCAACTTTTTAATGAAAAATGAAATCCTTGTTGCTTGTCTTTTTGCAAAGCCCTACAAAGATTTGCTATCCAAACTGCAGTGAAATTAATGGGAAATCATTCTGACAAAGTTTTAATTAAAAACTAGTATGCAGCAGCATGAGGGGTGAAGGAAGACATGCAGAGTATGGTCAAATATGTTGACCGCAGTTTTTTATACACCTCATGTCAGTGAGATTAATTGTTCATAGAGAGGATATTAACATTCTTACCAATCCAAACAAAAAGCAAATTCATTAGTGCCATGAGAGAATAATTATCAGATCGTCCACAGGTAGTTATGCAGCTAATGACCTGAAGATGGGAGTGTAATTAAAGCCTTTACTCACGGGCTTCACTCACTCTAATATCTTTTCCTGTCTCTTCATTTATGTTCTATTCATTAAAACTGTACAGATCATTAACTCATTAATAACTGCAGAATGCAAATGCAGTGAAGTGGTGTGAATTTAATGTCTCCTTGGTTGTGAAGTATGTTCCAATGCTGTGGTGATAATTTTTTACAACTGCTATTAGAGTGGATCTGTCAATGAAAGAAGCTCCTAAAAAAAAAAAAAAAAAAAAAAAAAATTGCAGCTAGCAGCAATTAATATTTCACTGTTAAGTAGCAAACTCAGCTACCAGACAAATAAGGGAATGAATTACTATTCCAAAAGATATATTTCAGAATGTTATTCTTTCTTCTTCTTTGAACTAAAGGGCTGTTTCTAAAGGTACTGAACTTGTCTTTTTTTCTTTTTGCAATATAGGAAAACTATCTGTATCTTTTCACACAGATTATCCCATTAAGAGAACTCTGACAACTGTGGACAGAGGCTAGGCAAAAAAACTTGTGGAAAAAGTAGAGTGATTTATGCATAATTATCTGCATAATATAATATGTGAGAAGGTTTTTTCCTCAAATCTGAGATCTGCTTGGATCTGTTCAAGAGAAGCACCCTGCTGCCTGATCCTGCAAACCCTCCATTCACTCAGCTTCTACTTAACTCACTGAAAACCTTTTCAGTTAAGAATAGTGAAAGATCTCATAAAGAAAACACCATTTCAGAGATATTTGATTTCCTCTTGTTATTAAAAGTCCCTTTGAGGCCACAAGATAGACTTAAGATAACTTCTAGTGAGAAGGATGGCCCTACAGACTGCGGTCAAGAGACCTGTGGTCAGTCCTTGGCTATGCCATGTTTCTTCTGAGCATCTTTGCTCCTGAAGGCCAGAATTTCAAAACAGCTCCACTCCCATTGTCCATCACTGCTTAATGGGCGGTCTTAGTGTATTTTTTTGGGTGACTTTTCATTTTTGCTATGCCTCAAATTCCAAACTTTAAAAGGAAATTACAGGTTTTTCTCTGTCACTCTTGCAACAAAGTTTTTCTCAGTGGCAGAAAACCAGTAAGAGGTGCAGTGCTTATGGATGTACTGCCATAGTAATGAAATCCTAACTTCAGTGTTTTGCTTTATATAGTGTGACATATCTAGGGTGCACTCTATGGTGCTGTTATTCATAATTTAGTCATTGATAGGACAACAGTTCACCCAGATGAGACTGCTGGCCTTTTTCTAGGCAGCTGAGTTAGCTTTAAAAATGACTATACTTTTACAAGTATCATAGCAGAAAAGTTAATTAACAGGGCACTTAATCACATTTTTGGGCACCAATACATCAGATATAGATGTCATTGTCATTAATATCCTCCAATATTTATATTTCTCAAGACTCTGTAAAAGTACTGTTAATGGACTTGAGAAGAAGAGATCATTTTCTTGCTGAACCGAGCCTGTGTGATTAAGTGCTCAGTTGCCATTAACAAATGAAGGCAACAACCTTTAAATCCTTTCCATATAGACAAATTATTGTATTTCTCATAATAATATTGCTGGAAATCTAGACAGGACAGTGCATCTTTGTGACTTTCCCTGCATGAGTCAGATTTACAATGCAGTCCTAAAAAAAAAAAAAGAAAGGGCTATGATGACAAGTTGATAAACAAGTTAAAATAATGTAATTTGCACTGTGTCATTTGTATGCTGTCAGCATACATATAATTCCAAAAATTACCATGAGTAAATCCATTATAGGTCTGCTAAGTACTGCTGCTGGGTACATTGAGTCCTGATGCCTCATCATGCTTTATACCCGTTAGCAATTTGCACGGCGGAGCTACATAGCTCTTAACTGAAAGATGAAAGTCACACTTCCTACTCCAGTAGTGCTGACATTTAAATTTGATGTCAATGTTGCAGTCTCATCCTAATTTCAAAATCCCTTGTGTTAATAGTGCTTAAGCCTTAATTGCACATTTAATCATAAGAATTACAGAATCACTCTAGTAACTTAGACAGAAAAAAATGCAATGGTTGTAGATACCAAAGCAAATCAAATCAGAAAGACAAAGAAAAGAAGCAATTTTCTATTTTACAGAAAATGTTAAACATGTTTTTCAACCAATCAGCACAAATGGTGAAATATAAGATCACCTTAAATATCACCTTCTTGTGGCTAAATGTTGTGTATTTGCTGTAACTAAATACCTAAAATTTGTCTGTTTATCTACAATTCTAAAGTGACTAAGGAACTTAACTGCCATCACCTAAACTCAGGTAATGGACCTTATGTGTAGTTGTATGGGTTTTTTAAAGCTCTGTACACACACACACAAAACAAACAAACAAACAAAAAACCAAACCAAACCAAAACAAACAAACAAACAAAAAAAAAACCCACAAAAAAAAACCACAAAACCCACAACCCAAACAAAACACATAAAATTTTTGAAGGGACAGATATATATTTTAAGATGGTAATTAAAATACTGGGTCTCGAACAGAAAAATCAATTCTATCTACAGACTCCTTGATCCTAACACTTCAAGACTATCAATGAACTTGCCAAATGACTGAAGTAGCCAAGGATATAAATGTTACAAAGTTTGTGAAATAATGAACTTAAACTGGAAGCTAAAACAGTACAGAATGTTCAGTGTTAATGCTAAAATCTCACTACTGCAATTTATACATCAGTGCATGGATCTCATGCAACATTACTATTTTGAAAAAAGTAAAAATAAGATTTTGAACCAAAGTCCACAGATAATACAGAAAGTCTGAGTACATGTGTTACTGCTAACATGTTCTTTACTGACACTTCTTTATCCCGTTAAAGTCTTTTTGTTAGGTCTGTAATGCCTAAAAAGTGATACTCTCTTTTCATAATTATGCTGCCAGCTGCTATCATATTGGACAAAAACAGACCTCACTTTTTCAGATAAAGTTGCTCTTTTCTCACTGAGAAGTCATTTGTTCATAAGAACTTTAAAAGCTTTTTTTAAAGAATCCAAAAGTATGAAAGTGATCTAGAGGCTGATGAAAGACATAATCTAATCCTGTTTCTGACAGTGGAAATAGGTTTGCTTTTGTATTCAGCTAAATTCTACAGTCTACACTCAGAAAATCAATTCAATTACTTCCAGTTTGTCATCAAACCAAATTGATATTATGGGGAAAAATAAAAGTGATAAATTAAGATGTTTTTGAGAACAAAAACTGTATATTTGTTCATGAACTGGAAGCAGAAACTACCAATTTTTGATACTCCTGATCATTACAGTTGTTGCCATTGGCACTCAAGATAGCAGAAAAGCAAAGAGAAGCTCGAGGTGCAGAGCAATGCTGGATTACAGTAAGACTAAAAAAATTAAAAGTCTTTAAGATGCAAGTTTTCTTTTAGGCCTAAGAGGTACATGGTGACATCTGAAGGGACTTCTCTGATATGGATCACACTGGATTTTGCTGCATCTTGAGACACTGCATTAATCAATGCCATTATAGTGATTAATACTTCTGAATGACAGACAATACACTATCTTGGGTCATCAAACCCTGAAAAGTCCAATGTGCGAATGGCATATGCATTCCTTTCCATGATCAGGTCTAAGTCAGCAAATCTTGGAACCTTTGCCTTGTGAACCTGTCATTTCTCAGTGCCATTTGCTTTGATGTCAGTGATGGTTGCTAGTCAGACCAAAGCATCCCAACATGAACTGCCAAAAACAGTGTGCCCTCTTTGCTGTCAATAATTCCCAGCTGTGTTGATTTCAA
Organism: Megaceryle maxima; assembly: GCA_024605025.1. Lineage (NCBI taxonomy): Eukaryota > Metazoa > Chordata > Aves > Coraciiformes > Cerylidae > Megaceryle > Megaceryle maxima. The sequence continues at coordinate 77,777 of JANHGN010018500.1, forward strand.
GGTCATGTTGCTTGAGGTTGTGCTTCAGGATTTCTTTGAAGATTTTCATCCAACTGTCCTGCTGTCTGAACTTAAAGTTCACCAAATAACATCCGACTTGTCAATCTTCTAAAAGTGTTGTCTTCCATTCCAGGTGCAAGAGTGTCCCAGTGAAACGTGCTGTAATGATCAAGGTTTCAGCTCCCTGGATGACTGCTATGCTCTAAGTGATTTAAAAGAAAACTTCTTGCTACCTTGAATGCACTGTCTGGTAAGCAGATGAAATCTCTCCTGAGATGTATGCATTATCAGTAGCAAATCTGTGATGCCTCGTATAGAAAATTAGATAGAGTATCCATTTTGCAGGACTTTAATTTAATCTAGAGACCGTTACCATATTGCTTCTAAGCTTTATGTCTTAAACAAAACCCAGAGAAGATGGACAGGCTGTGGTAATGGAATTTGACAGTCTTTTGTCCAAGAGAACACACTCCAATAATGTATTTCCAAAATAGCCAAAATTTTCATGGATAACATATGTTGTGAATTAAAATGACTAATGACAGGTTGTGATACAAAATGACACATATAATGTTCTTTTTCCCCAAGTTTATTACGAGTCTGTACCTCTCAAACCAAGTTCATAATCAGCTTCATGGTTTTCCATGTATGTGCTTGCTTCTGTGGGGCAGTTATCAGCAAATCAATGTGATTCAGTGCTTGCAGAACTTCACAGTCTGTTCAGCTGTGTTCACCAAACAGTGCTGGCCCATTGATGATACAAGGATCAGCTTATACCATCTGCCAGGCTTTCTGTCACAGAACAATCTCACAATACTGTTACAGATACTCAAGTTGCTGCACACGCTTTCCTGGCTTGCATCTGATTCTGTCTCTGGTTGCATTCTTGAGAAACAATCCTCTCTCGGGGCATGCTAAAACCCCAAGGCTCCTGGAGAAATTTTACAGGTGCTTTGGATTTTTTTTTTCTTGGAGAACCTAAATTGCAGATCTTTGTGAAAGTCGAGGTCTTGACAGTGTCAAATGCTTTGGTCAAATTCCCTGATAAGAAACAGAACAGACATTCTATTCCATACATCTCTGACAAATACCTCACCGGCTGCATCTCTTCTGCATTTTAAGCTATATCATATGTCAAATAGCACATACTGGACTATACTGTTTTGAAGATATCATTCTAGTAGTGTGCTACCCAAGGCAGGATAATTTTTGCGCTTTTTTGTTTGTTTGGTTGGTTGGTTGGTTGGTTTTTTTGTTTGTTTGTTTGGTTGGGGTTTTTTTGTCATGATAATGAAAATGGCACTTTTGAAATCTATGTTTTCCAGTTTAAGGGGACAAAGCAAGCCCTGAGAGAGCTTTCTGGAGGAGTAGAGAGATACATACAAGTAACAGCAACTGCTGGCAGGTTGTGTCTTAAGCAAGGCACCAGTATGCTGCATTTTCTAATAGATTTGTGTATCTATTAATCAGTTCATCCACTTGATTCTTTCTTTGTATTTGTCAATGTTTTTACTGACTCTGAACATACCTGTCTCCCTATACTAGGTCTTTTATTCCCTCTGACAGCCCAGCAGAACCTCAAAATGAAAAGCTTTTGTATTATTTATAGAACTTAGGCATAGATCCCCACAACATTACCTGAAGCTCCACAAAGCCTGTGGTAAATTTTCTTCATTTATAACTATTTTATAACTCTGTTTGCTTGGTTTGAGTTACGTATGAAATAGGTTTTATTTGAGTACCTGTCTAACCCAGTGTTGCATACAGAGCCCTGATTCTAGATGAGTCCTTTTCTTCCACGCTTTATTGGTGACCCTTCATAAATCAATCTGCGCTCAATTTTGCTCTGACACCCATGAGCTATGAAGTCATCAGGAGCTTGCAGACATCAATCAGGTAGCCAAGGCTCACTGTGCATTCATTGTTCATGCAACAATGGTTTGAGATAGAAACCCAGATAAAACTCGACACAAGCTCTACAAGCAATCAGATACTACACTCTTGGCAACAACAAAACACCTTGTATATCATCCTTGTTATTTTTAAAGGTCAGTGAATGGGACTGCACACAACATTCAGAGGTATTAATGCAGCTAATGGCTTGCTCACAATTTTGGTCCCTGTCTGGCTGTAAATATAAAACAAAATATTTACAGAAAACAAACACTATTTGCCTCATCTGTTCCCTGCTGCTGCTTAGTACTTGCAACTCTCACCAATTTCTGGCAGCTGAAGATGTTCAGCATTTGTAAATATCAAACAACTCTCTCCTCTGTTTACACAGAACTGAGTTCCTGGTCTCAGAGCAAATCTTTAGCACCACTCAGAAAAGTACCTAGGCCCCAAGCTCGTGTGTAAAGCTCTTGCTCAGTCTATGTAATGCAAATTAAGCAGCCTATGTTCCTTCACCCAAACAGGAAGAAGTCTGGAACTGGACTGCCAGATGGGCATATAGGGCTCAGCTTCCATGCAGCTTTGATCTCCTGCTGTGACCAGCCAGGCCAAACACAGTACATTATATCCCCAGCGTACAGTATTTCTGTCCAGGGTTTTGAAAAACTTTGGACTTATTGAATATATGTCATGCAATATTTATTTTTTATATATATGGACAATATGTCTGATGCAGCCAAGAATGCTTCTGTTTAGTGCAGATGTACAGAGCTTCCCACAAAAGCTGGACTTACTGTGCAGTTCTTCAGCACAAATACCTCTAAGCAACAACAAGCATCTCCACTTACACTGGAAATTGTCTGAGACTTTCAAACATATGGCAGCCCAGTGAGAGCTCCTGGGCGCATACAGTACTGTCTCACGTTGCCATCTGCTCATTCTGTCAGGTCAGACACAAACTCTTCAGAAAACTACAGGACAATTTTTTCCATCAGAAAGAGGACATAGCCAATACCATCAGGCATACGACAGACTTGTTTTGGTTTGGTTTTTTTTCTTTTATATTTGAAAAAGATAACATCTAAACTTGACACATTTCCTTATGATAAAAGCGAAGCTCTGTATTCGTATTCTGGTGCAGTCTTGCAAAAGAAAGAGCAGCATCAATCAATTCTGTTGTCCTAGAAGTCAAAAGCAGGCTGGAGAATGGACGGTTCCAACACCGTTCTGGTCCAACTAATTATTTAATTACTGAAAGAATTTTAATGAATGACATAAGAAAAAATATTAACTGTCACCTTGAACATAAATGTTTTATTTTGATTATGCAGTATAAGAAAATAAAATTACATCTTTGTTTTCAGGAATACCTAGTGAGCTCTCAAAAAACACCTTTTTGCTTTGCACCTGCCACTCTGTGTATCAAACAATCAAATAACTCTTAAATCTCATCAAATGAACACCCAAAGTCATTGAAGAGATAACAAACTAGGTTACAACACTTGTCTGGTATACAGTTAAATGTCTTTCATATATCTTTAAGTGGTTATTAATCTCTGAATTAGTTTAGAATACATTAACCTTCAAGGTAAATTAGATCAATCAAGAAAATGACTCACAAGACTAGGTCTATCTTTTTTGCTCAAATTCAGAGTGTGTGCCAAGAATATAAGAGCAGTGTGGAGAAGGCATTCAAATGCAGCTTTTCCCTGAAAGTATGACATTTATCATGGATAGGGGCTGGACATTCACATTCTTCTTGATGCTTATGGATAAAGTTGTTCCTTAGGATGGGAGGAATCAATGACCAGAGGAGAACAAAATGTTTACAATTGTGCTAAAGGGGAATTATGCTGTCAATGCAGAAACATGGGAAGCCTGAGAAAATTAGGTGTAATCATATCCTCAGTTCAATTTATTTTCCACTCTAGGTTTATTTTAGCCTTGTTTACTTTAATTATATAAGTGGCTGAAAAGCTTATTCTGCTCCATTTTGCACATGGCACACAGTCCAGACTTTTTTCACATTCTGCTTCAAAATAACTTTGGTCTTCAACTTTTTGACTTCAGATCTTACAGAAAATATTTATGTGGGAATGGACCATCATCACAGTTGCTATACATGATACGCTATGCATAAGAATCTATGAATTCTATGCTTAGCCACCATTCTTTAATACCAAGTAACAAGAAGAGTAAACTGAAGTTGAGTGATTTTTAATGTGAGTGACTGATGGTGAAAGCTCTGTGGTGGTTTAAACTAATGATTTATTTTGCTGTTGCAAAATGCCATGCATAGTTTTCCTGGTTTAGCTGACAAGTGATAAGTCACTAAGACAAACTCAGGCTCCTATGTTTGTGAGAAGAGAGTTAACTATTTTTACAGGATACTTCAGATCGCACCAGTGATCAGCGTCAGTATGTATAATGCTATATTCCAAATCTACGCTTAAAATCCTTTCCTGCGAGAAGTGTCATGAGGTGCACTTCTAAATGTAGTTAGTGAAGCACAGCTTCTGTGCATACTCATAACACACTGAAAAACTGAAGGAAATTGATATCTTGAAAACCTTTCCTTTAGCTGGCAAGGGAGTTATTATATTAAAACTTCAAAGACTGCAGTTTGCCTTGACATCAGAATATCTAGAAGCATGAGATTTACGGTGCTGACAGATGACACATTAAGACTTGATGTGCTGCTTTATGCATGGACCAAAAAATCTAAAACATAAATCAGACCAACTTTTAATACCAGTATAGTGTGATCCAAGGTAAAAGAAATACAGATAGAACTTGCAAAGTGAGATCTCAGAGCATGATGGAAAGGAAGCAATACTGAATATGGGCTTTGCTTTGCAGAGACTGCATATTAAACCCCTGACTTCGGAAAGCATTTTGCCATTCTCAAACTTCTGAAATATTTGTATAGTCCTACTGTTTTTAGTGATTCTGCTTACAGGCTGGGGTTACAGGCACTCTTTGGGCCTTTATTGGACCAGAATATAAGGGCTGGAGCCTGCCTTTCTTGCCTCTGGGCCACAATATGGTATAGCCCATGTGGTCTCACCTAAACCATTCCTCTAGTTCACCATTTCTTTCCAGCAGGGTCAACAGCATCTTATGTAAATCAGGTTATGCCAGCCCCAGATGAACAAGACTCTCTCTTGTCTTAGAGCACCATGCCCATACAGTCCCATGGAGGTCCCACTGAGCAGACTGAAAGGGAGCAAAGGATCTGTGCCATGGTTGTCTGCACAGTGCCACTTTTGTGGGACATTAGTCATATTAGTTGAGAAGAATTTCATCACAGGATAGCGAACTCCACAGTAGAAGAGGATCTAGCTACCACATCCAGTTCTAGCTTCTTTTGAGCACGTGTTTACAGACTTCAGCATAATAAATTCAGGCAACCAGACCCTGTTTTGGGGCAGACCTCTGGATTGTTGCAGCCATTCAGTCATCAGGACCACAAAAACCTCTTCCTCAGCTCTTCCCTTCTGAGCTGTTTTGCCTGCTGAGGTAATGTTCCTATTTCAGCCTAATTGCAGAGGATTGAGTAAAAGCTTTGTCCTTGTGCATCTAGGAATAAAGACAGCATTTCAGCGATCTTGATGCAATTAAATACAAGCCTGAATGTGCATGCTGTAATTAAAAATAGGTCTGTCTCTTTAAAACAAATCAATTTTAATTGGCACTCTAACTGAAAGTCTATTAAATATAGTGATAAATGCTATCTGAAAGATTATTTAAAATCTTGACACTTACATGATGCTTTACAAATCTCTGAAAATGTTGACTAATTCACCTCTGCAGTAGCTAAGACAGGTAAGTAAATATATCTAGTTATTCTGAGGAGAAAATTAACTGAACAGAAATTTAATCTTTTTTTTTTTTTTTAATGTATTAAAAACTTTCAAGAACATACCAATTTTGGTTAAATGTTCAAACAAATGAGAAATTAACTTTTTTTTTTTTTTCTCTCTCATAGCATTCAAAATGAACAGTTACTGAGAGCTGTCCTGAAATCCCTTATGCTTATGATAGTGTCAGAAAGGCCACACCAGCTTAGTTTAAAAGTTGTTCTAGCCTGTGTCATTGCTTTGAGAGCAATCCACTGTGGTCAAAACAAAGGTGAGTATGAGAACAGAGCTAACCTATGGCAACATTCTCTTTGTGCAGCACCCAGCCTGGAGAATTGTTGCCCTGACTTCCTCAATCAGAGGTGTTATTTTTGTGATTTTCTTTTGACATAGAATATAAGAAAATCTTCAGTCAATGACTTTGAAATTATCCATCTGGAGAGAAATTTTTTCTTTCTGTGTTAACGGCTGGCTTATGCCTTCAAACATGAAGTTAACAGTAAGAGTTGGACTGACTCTGTTGACAGTAAGTACTCTCTGCAGTCCCACAGGGAATTTGGCTTAATTCTTCCACTTGTAACACTCATCTTGGAGAATTTGGTGGTGTTCTCTGGAGGTTGTCACTGTGAATGAGTTTGTTTCCATGAATAGTAGCTATAAGAAAAGCAAATTCAAAGCAAATATAGTGCTCCCTAGACAAAAATCTAATGTCCAATGAAAAAGCAAAGTCATTTTAGATAAAACCTTGATTCTAATCAACTTCATGGTTGCTATCATAGAATCGTTTAGATTAGAGAAGACCTTTAAGAGCACGGTGTCCGATCATTAACCCAGTATTGCCAGGTCACCACTAAAGCATGTCCCTATCATTCAAACAAGATCCATAGCATGACAGTTGTGTCCAATTTTTGTCCAGTTGCTTTTCAAATCTGTTATTTTTAATGAACCTGACATGACAGCACTGGAAACCAATAATTATTTAGTGAATTTCTTGACTAATTGATCAAATAAGTCACTCTATTTGTGACCGATTTCTAAACATAATGGGAAACTCTGTTTGAGCAAATTGTTCATCATGAATTATTTATTCAGTTCTAGTAACTCTTTGCATGAGGCTACATTTCTTTACCTGTGTCAGTTTTAAGGAGAGCCATTATTAAACCAGCACATATTTCTCTATTTACCATAACTGAAGAGGCAAGTTAAAGTTTTCTGTCATCCAATGTAGCCTCTGTTGAAATGGCTAATGTGAATATGCCAAAGCTACTTTGTGTGCCACGAAAAGTGTTTGCAAACATTTTTTTTTTTAATTATTTTCTGTGGGTAAACTGTCCAGAAAGCTATGTCAGTCTACGTCATGCAAAACCGTTGCTGAGCTTTTGGAATATAGCCATCCCTGCTCCTGGTTAAATGGCTGGAATTCATCCTCTAGCTGAGGACATGAGATAGACTTCAAGGAGTTCAAGGTCTCTCTTGTGTTTCAAGTCTTGGTTTCATTGCATTGGTAACGGAGGAATTATTAGTCCTTCTATGGCAATTTCCATTTCTGTAATTTTCAAAATTCTGCGCAATGGTGAACTCTCAGCCCCACATTTATATAATCTACAAGCAGACTGTGTTTAATAACAGAAAGGAATTCCCTTTGATAGAATTTATCCCATCCACTTAAATCCACAGAGTTCAATTCTAAGTTACAGATTAAATTACTGTAAAATAGATACCACCAATAGATTTAAATTTATTTTCTTTCCTTTTTCTTTCCTTAACTGCAATTCTGGCCTAAAAATTATTTTTTCATGACAAATTCTTGCTTTGGAGAATGTCTATATGTAGCTTGACAAAATACTTTGACAGTAGCTGTGACGTCATTAGGACAGAGAGGAAAAAATATTTTGTTTTAGTGAAGTTTCTAGCACTGATTGGATCTTTATGGAAATGATGGGCTTTTTATGATTATCTGAGAGTAACAGAAGCAACCTATTAAAGAAAGACAGCAAAATTATGGAGCTTAAACTTCTCTCAGTTTATATATCACACTGTACTCAAAAGGATATGCTCTGCATGCCTGAATACTTGTCTGTCTTCAACCTTTATGAACTAGTTCAGATACAACATAACAGTCTGAACATGCTTTGAAAAGCAAACCCAAAAGGATTAGTGTATAAATGTCAGCGTGTCTGTCTTTACTTTGCTTCCTCTTTTAATGACTGCTGTACCTAGCAGGCTCTGGCTAAACACCAGGCATCCAAACCCCCAGCTATTCCAAATATACTTTCATGCTCAAAATCCAGCTTTTCTCAGTTCACACAACTGGATAGTTGAAACCAGGACAACTACATGCACTTTATGCCTTTAGCTATAATAGACAGGACGTCACAGCTGTCTGGCTCTGTCCTACTCATACTGCTACAACAGTGAAAGAATTTTTCTCTCCTTAGGGATTAAGACACAATCATGCCTTTTTGTTTTACCATTTTGCCAGCACTAGGGTAGGTGTGGTTTTAGCTACAATCACTGTACTATGTACTGCTCTGGAAAGCTGAGATAAGCATTGCAAATACCTGCCTCACAGAGAAGAGATGAAACAAGATTAGCTCTTTTTAAAAGGCAGGATATAAGGAGGTGGGAGAGAATAAAGAAATTGACTCCAAGGAGCTACTAAAAATTCACTTCTTCACCTGAATAATTACTTGTGATACTCTCTGAAATACCAGTGTCACTCTAAAGGGTTTATCATTTGAAGTGGCATTTCCATGGTAGTCAGTACTGCAACTCTAATCCCCTCCGAGCTTTTAAATGCTTTAATATCAATAATCAAGGAAGGAACAGTTGTAGGCTTTACTGTATTTTTCATCTCATTATTCTTTACAAAATGGCCATGTCCTTTCTTCTCACAGATACGCTGCCTTGCCTATTGACTGTACCCCTTTTTAAGCTACATAGAAGAAAAAAAAAAAAAAAAAGAATAATGACGTGCTTTCTCATTATCCAGTTGTGAAAAACACTAAAATCTTGAAAATTATATTGCAGAGACATTAAAAAATATACATACACATATGACTGTCACTTTTTTTCCCCGATTTCTCCTTTTGCCTGTTCTCTGAAGATCAGTTACTGGTTTTGTTTGAAATCAGTATTTCTCACAGGCTTTGGTACTATTTTTGAGTCAAATTTATTAAGAAAGTCTAGGAAAAATGTAAACTATTTCCTTAATCACATTCAACTTTTGCAGACTTAGAGTTGCGGATATTTTCATCTACTAAGGCAGAAATCTTTGCATGGGTGTTCTTACATTCACCACATGATAGATAATGGTAAAATTTATGTTTAATTCACTTCCTTCCTCTAGCCTAATGTGTCTGGGGCACTCACTAATGGTTGAGCAGGCAAGAGTCAACTCTAATTCTTCAACAAAACTAAAATGTTAACCATGGGGACAAATGGGCAGATTGTTGAGGGTTTCCCTGCTCCACACTGCTGTTTCTATAATGGCCAAGACCAACAGCAAAGTTGTTTCAGGCATACAAAAGGCATATCATCTTTTTTGTTCTTAACTCCTATCACAAGACTCCCTGTAAACTCTGTAAAATTCCACATCTTGCTAAAAGAGAGAAGGCTAAAGGGCATGCCACAGCTTGCTTTGTGGGGGAGAAAGTTCCAGTGCTGTGAGATTCAGTGACTGTTAATGAAGGTACTAACACAAACACCAGATCCCAACAGACGACACATGAAAGAAAAATAAAACTTAATTTCTCCTTCTGTTTCCACCCCTAATTTCATACACAGTGATTTTGTACAAATGCAACAGCAATGAATTCAGGAAATCTGTCTGAGTACACATAAAAATGAAGCATAGGTGTTTTTTCCAAAGCATTGTTTGTTTTTCCATGTGTGCTTCAGAACCCCTTTAAGAAAAAGCTAGAATGGAACTCATTAATGCACTGTGAACAGAAAACCCTACTGCAGTTCTGTTGTCTATAAAATACAGTATAGACATTTCAAACATTGCTGTTGTCACCTTTTCACAGCAAGCTGTAAGATGGTTCTTAGATCTTTCTTACTCCGGTGCTTCCAAATGATCCATAACAGCTGTGAAATGGAAATCATTCTGTGTTGGGTTGGTTTTGTTTTTTTTTTTTTTTTTGAGTTGTCACAAATTTCCATGTTTGCTTTGTGCCTTAAATAAATTGTTCCTGTATAATTATACAGGCTACTATAGCTCATTAATTCAGTTCTATTTCACAACCAGAAGACAGACAGCAGCATATTCAAAGCTGAACTAGAACTTTCTCTTTTCACTGTGATGATTAACAGAATAGAATGTGACACAATTTGGTTCATATAATTGAGCTAGGTATAAGTAGCACGTTGATGCATAACAATCAACTTTGTGGCCTTATCTGAAAAATAGTAGAGAATAAACTTAGATGTACACATGTGCACTGGAAAGAGCTGAGATTTTTCAGAAGGGTTACATTTATAGAGAATCTTTCTTATTTGCTCCTTTCAGAATTCATTATGACTAAGGCAAATTGATTTCTTTTGGCTCTGAATTAATCACTTTTTCATTTTGCATTATTTTAATTGCATGATTAACTTGTTTTGTTTTTTTTTTAATTTGTGAATGGCATTCATTATCTTAGCATCTATCTACCTCCATTAATTGAAATATAAACATTTCAACATGAAGCTGCAGATCACCATGTAAGCAGAGAAAACCAAGAGCCTAAATGTCTCTTTTTCAGCATGCTAGGAAGTGTGTGAACTATAGCTGAGCCCGATCCAGAGCTCATTATCAATGCATCAAATCTACTGGGGAGTAAAAAACAAACTTTGTATTCTCCATTGCAGTACAAAGGACAAATGAAAATAGCAGCTTACAGACAAATTATTCTGAAAAATTTCCTAACTTTTGTATCAACTTTGACATCAAGAAGAACTTTACCTTTGAAATGAGGGAATTGAAACCAGCTTTTAAAGAGCAGAGGGAAAGAGCCTGTGATCTTCTTCCTACATGTCCTGTTTAGTATAAAGAAACCTTTGCAAGCTATTCATAATTGACATGAAACTCAGGAAATTCTTGAGATAATTCCTATGCTAACCACAAAGTTACTGCATGTTGTCATAGCAACAGGCATAAGTTGAAACTTCATGATATTAAAGACGTCTTTGCTTTGATATAAAATGAAATGTAATTTTGTTTTATTAGATGCTTGTCATATCAAATATAACGGCAATAAAATTGTGTGGCATGAAGTTCTGGCCAGTAATAATAAATTAAAGTCAACCTGATGTGTAATTCTTGTGCTGATGTCACCAAATGGCATTATAAATCATACAGCTACTTCGCAGTCTCTTGTCTGGAAAAAGTGAAACCATACAAAGCCCAAGCTAGATGTCAAAGAAATGCAAAGCACCAGCTAAGTGTCACTTACAGTACACATGGCTGAAATGTAAAATACTGGTTAGTGAGCATTCAAATCAGTTTGAAAATTCCCTATCTCACTTGAGATAAAGGTGGCTACCACAGTAGAAATTAACAGTATCATATAGGTGAAATATTGGGGGTTTTAACTTCATTAAAGTCTGACAGCTACTATATCCAATGCAAAACTGACTATAAACTTGTATTTTTTAGCTCCTCATTACCTTTTCTTTGAGAATTTAAAAAATAAGAACAAGAAGCCCACAACCAAGCAACCCACACTTGTCTATAGAGTGAACCCCATAGTACTATGCAACTGCAATACCGAGGTGCCAGAAAAATGATTGTATAGGTAACCATAAATGCTACGATGCACTCATTGGCTACTAATAAATCTCACAATCTTCTCCATGGCTACATCACACAGGAAAAAAATACATGGACAATGTGGGAGAGAATAACTGTAAAACCACTGCAACAGTGATCTCGCACTAACAGCCGCAAGCAGTCCTACAGCTGCTCCCTATCACTAATGTCCAAGTGGTGAAAAGGATAGAAAGAAAAACATCTTCAACTGTAGCTCCACCAAATGTCACAGAAAAAAATTAGCTAGTAAATTCTAGTTGGTTTTGCTTCCACTTTCACAAAATCAAGTATTATGACCATAGCAAAATGTATAATCTTGGCCAAAACTCTTCTATGGTGAAATCTATTTTGCTCTTTTTTTTTTTTTAATTAGTAATTCTTAATATTTGTTATTTGCATATGTGCTGTAGCAGCATATCCTGCTAAGTGCACAGTATACCAACCCAGCCCCATCTGCTTACATAATCTGTATGTATTTGTGTACTCCTGCTTTGCCTTTATAAGCCTACCAGATTTACTCTCTGGCAGCATGAAAAGTAGCTGGGGAGGGGAGAAGGAGGTACAAGAAATGCTGTAGAGTTTTAAAGAAGCCTATCTTCATGAAGGATCTTGGCCACAAACATGAAATAAACAGTTTGCTAGTATTTCTCTCTGCAGAATAGTTACAGATACAGCAAGGACTCTAGGACTGCAAACACTACCTTTGAGTGAGATGTTTGCACTAACATACCTAACCCCGTAGCTGTTTACAGTTCTTGCCTCCTAATTGCTGTTTCTTTCATGTAAACAATTGTGTGAGACAAGGAGGTGAAACACTCTTAGTATGTTTTTGACTTGGCACCTCCAAAGGAAAAAAAAAAAAAAGTGTAAAGGGAAAATGGTTGGGGAACATTTTTAGAGGAGGTTAAATGCAGCTACCTACATGAGCAGTACAGGAGTTGACAGGACTTCCATCTGTGGCTGTCATGCTTGCTTCCCTCATCAAAAGTCAACCACTAGACATCCCAAACACCTGCACTGCTCTTCTTTTCAAGAACATAAATTATCATAATGTATTGTCTGAGGTAGCACATACATGAAAAACATATGAATATTTCTGTAACCTTGACAAAGGAGAGACAAGTCTTTAGGCTAAACACTTCCCTAGAGGCTGAGAGCACACACACATTTAACAGTGGTGCTGGGAGACACTTTCAAAAGCAAACTACAGCTTTTATGGATGAACTTTTAACTGCAATATTAAGAAACAGAATAAAGAGCTTTCATGACAGAAATGAAAGTTTTATTGTTTTCCTCCAAAGTGTTAATAAAAAACAGTCTTCAGTGTAGAGTTACCATCAATCCTTAGCAATGCGTGCCAAGATTAATAATTGTTAGCAGAGTTGATTTTCCCCTATTGTGTACCTAAAGGCAGTCAGATTCTGTACTTCTGTGTTATAAGGTTGTTGTTGTTCCATGACTAGTGCTTACCAGCAAGTCTGGTTTAATTCCTACTTCTGTCCAGATACCTAACAGACAGTAAACTTCAACTGTATATATAATTAAAAAAAAAAAAGTTGCAACTTTATACCAGAGCACTCTAAGTCTGGTGTGCACAACCCTATTAACTTCAGTTAACAAGGCAAGAAAATCATCCAGACATGACAATGCTTTCTGTACTGTGCTTCAAGGGGGGAAACTTGACACAATCTAAAAATCCACTAACCATGTTTTCTTCCCTCCCTTGTGCTGGGCTGTGTGAAAGTTCTCCTAACAGCTTAAGGAAACAGCCAGGTGTAGACACGGCCAGGCCTGCATTTCCACATCAAATACATCTTGTCTCTCCTCTCTTCGGTACAAGTGGTAACAACGCCAGACTAGAGGTAATCCTGAAGCAATCCTCTGATGAATTGGATTACAACCCTGCACCCCACCACTCAGTGTCCCCAAATGCAGGGCTTCCTGGCATGAGTACAGAGGGCCACCTAATGATACCCGCAGTTTAGAAACAGAGATCAAAGTCACACTATACTAACCAGATTTGAAGAGCAACAGCACAAAAGATTTTTGTCAATCTGCAGTAAATGGCTAATGTTCAATTCATGTTTAGAATTTTGTTATTACACATCTAACATCTGGATGAAGTCCCCCTTAACTGTAAACCTGTTTCATCTCTTACTGAGGGAAATCCTTCATAGCCATTTATGCCAGTTTGGTGCACTGCATTCTGTGCAGTTCGATCAGCAGCTAATGTTTAATTACAAAATAATTTGGTTTTCTGTATGACTCATACAATCAATAAAAGGGCATACTTGGTTGTAAATAATTTCTGTCAGGACTTATCATGCCTAAATACATCCACATTTTTTTTTCCTCTTTCATGAATCAGACTATTAGAATAACATTAGATAAATTATCTGAACCACTGACTCATGCAAACCAAACTACTTAATTCTGTTGCTTCTACAGAAAATATTGCTTCAGTATTCAACATTCAATCTCATTTTGCTCTTTGAAGTGATAGTTAATACCACAAAATTATCTGTACTTAGTCTACACAACACTTCCCATAATTATTGAATAATTATCAACTACATGTACATTATGGAGTATAATGGTATCCAAGGTTCCTCCATAAAAAAAAAAGTAATGATGAAGGTTCCACTGGAGAAGGTTATGCTAGAGGTCATCAAGTGGAAAACATTTTTATATCTGTTAACAAGACAAAGAATCACAAACAAGCTCCCGAAAATATATTAAGTACAATAACTGTGTCCTACGGTGGTTTACAAAAGTTTTAGTGGGCAACTTTGAAAAACTGGGAAGTTCAGGCTCCTTGACATCATGAACAAGCTATATTTCACTGGCTGCAGTTTTGCTAGTTCACCTGCTTTCACTGCTGCAGCCCAGTGAAAAGCCAGCTGCTGGTGGCTCTATGACTTGCAAAACAAAAGCAGCATGGAAACTGTATTTTGATATAAAGATGGAGCTGAACAGCTAATTCAATTGCTAAAGATCAAAACTCTAAATAAAGCCTTTAGATTAAAACAACACTTAGCACTTCTACAGTACATTTCATCTTAAGTGGTTTACAAATATCCCTACCTTGACAATACAGAGAATGACAGTAAATTATTTGCATTCTGACAACAATATTGAAAAAATTCTATTCTCTATTGTAGCTAAATGATTCATGACATGTACAGAGGTGCACAGAGGATCCAGGTTTTTTCCGTTGACTTAATTTATATGAAAGAGGTAACTGTAAGGAGGATGTTGTTAGAGAACAGAAATTTCCAATCTACCAAAAATAAAAAGCACTTAGGTGATGGGGGGAGGCTAAACAGAATAAATGCCAACTGAAAAACAATTGCATAGGGAGGAGAAAGTTTAATAAAAGGCAGAACTAGGACTCTGTCAAATACTTTCAAGCAACTGATGGATGAATACGCTCAGAACAGCAGAGCTGGCACAGCAGTCACTTTGGGGTGACTTTAAAAGCATTACCAACCACAGAAGGAGAACTCGATCACTGCAGCGAGATCCTAGCCACCGGCTTACCCAAAAAATGGGTTTCCCAGTTCTTTGATGCCATCTGCTGGCTGCTTTTTATTATGGGTCACACTCCATCACCATCCCAGTTTTCACCTAGAAAAAGAAGTATTACATTTTCTTTGGTCTATAAAAACGAGTGCATTGGAGTGTTTACTTTAACATACCAAATGAATGGTTCGGCTGTTTAGAAAAAAACTTGAGATACCAGCACCAATTAAGACTGCAGCCTTGCTCTCAGGTAGTTTGGGACTAAGAGCTTATCTATTAAAGCAGGATCTAAGTCCATAATATTCATATCATCTGCTATCAAATAACTGGCTACCTTGTTCTCCCTTTATTGACTGAAATAACAATTTCAGGTTAACCCAGAGTTGCTTTAAGTAGTTGCCTTACACAGAAATACCTGCCTAACACAGAAAATTGTATGGAGGGTTCAGAAATTATGTAAATAAACACTTGTATCTTCTTGAAGGTCCAACACACTTGATTTGCTACAAACTGTTTGGCAGATAGAGCAGTCACGTTGCCATGGCTACCATATCCGCATTATATCTAAGAGTAGCTAAAGTACCCACTCAGCAACTAAGGAAAAGCTTGAACTCCTTCCTGAGGCATAAGCTTGAATTAAAACTGCA
>JANHGN010018501.1:0-11561 GCA_024605025.1 Megaceryle maxima
GTTTTTCCCTTGTATAGGAAAATACCTAGATTTGAGGTGTAACGCAATGAAAACAGATCTAAATTAGGAAGTGGGTTTTTTCCATATCTGTCATCTCCGTATTTGGTTACATCAGTTACAGATACTCACATAGAACTGCAGGCTCCCAGAGATCACAGAGTGGTGCAGATGTCCACCATACCTGTACTTCCTCAACCTGTTTGGGTGTCCTTTAGTTCACTCGCTGAATGTGTGTGCTATTCAAAATATCTGGACTCATCCAGGCTTCTGAGGTAAACTTCCAACTGCAGGAAAAGAGACCAGATAGTAAATTAATTCACATACCATCAGTTCTGTGTGACAGATCTGAGTTAGGACAGAGTTCCCAAAAGGAAAGCTGTATATGTGGAGTGTCCCTGTCGACTGGGTGAAACTGCAGGACTTTCCTCAGGATGTAGCTTACCTGGCTCGCTCGTGGAGAACGGAATTAGAATTGGTGGTTATTTCATGTGGTTTACAAGGTTCCTGTCCAACTTGGCAGAGCTTTAGGGAGGTTCTCAAGACACAAGAAGTTTTTTTATCATCTTCCAAGTCATGCTGTGCTCAGGACAGGAGGGTGACAAACATTGCTTCCTGGCCTCAGGCATGTCAGTGGAGCCTCTTCAGCAGCCTTTCTGCCTGGTTTCCAGCTGATGCCTGCCCCTGCCCGCCTGATTGGCACAGCTGCATTTGCATAGACAGCTGAGCTGTTAGTTGTCCCTGTTAGCTGCTGCCGTTCTCCCACAGAAATTCCTGCTGCCCAGGCCTGGAACGTGCTGCGGTGCCCCTGCGCAGAAGCGCTGCCTGAGGACTAGCTGCTGGCTGGGACCACAGCGCCCAGGAGGATCCCTCTTCAGCAGTCTTAGGTTGCCTCATCTGCTTTGGGACCAGTGCACCTTTATTAATACTAAATTAATATTATATTAATCATGATTTCATTATTGCTGCTGACTTCTGTTGCGTTGTAAAGCTGGATATCTTCGTTAAGCACATCCTGTTGTCAGTTACAACCTAAATCCACACCTCCCACTGAGGCCAGTCTGGAAGGACTCTTTGGAGATGTGGCCTGTGGGGTTCATGATGCCTCTGGCTCCAGTTCCCTTTCACTGTTGCTCTTCCCACTTCAGGCTCTCTGCTGCTGCAGATGTCAGCTACCAAGAATACCCAGATGGATAAGTCTTTCTCCACCCATCTGTGTTTTTGTTCTTCCCCATCCTGCCTTTTTTTTTTTTTAATTTCCAGCTGTGTTTTTTAAGAATGTTGTTCTTTCAGACTTGATCATAGCTGTGTGCAAGATCCATCCTTTACCCAAAAATGAGTGCACTTCTCAGCCCCTTGGCCGTTCTGGAGACAGGTGATGGGCTTCCAGAGGTGCAGACGCAAGGCTGCTGTGGAGTCCAGCAGTTGATCCAGATCTGTGTCAGCTCTCTGGGTTGACCAAAGTTTCACATTTGTGTTTACTTTTCATCTCTGAAATTCTCCAGATCCTAGTTTTGCCTTCAACAAAGAGTAATAATTCCATATTAGAGGTCATATATTTCGTCTCATAAATCTGTGTAGTATTGTTCATCAAATTCCTACTAACCTGCTTTAAACATGGTAGAATTACAAATGTTAAAAAATGGATTTGCTTATGTTAGAAGAAAGCAAAGTGGCTGGTAAAATCTTCTGGTAATTGTGGCTGCACAGAAATAGACATTTCATCCTCCCATTTCAGATACAATAATAATTCTCAGCTTATACTCAGTCTGTTCTCCACGCAACTTTTTTTCTGTTTGTGCTCCTCTTATTTTCTGAGCCCTGTTCTCTTGCTTGGCTGCTGCAGGACCCCCCCCCCAGGGTCCCAGGTAGCCAGTCTAGGGGCTCGGGCAGGGAGCAGCTCCCATGGGCCCCCAGCACAGCGGGTGCACAGAGGGACCTAGCAGGGGAGAAAAGCCCCAGACAAGGGAGGGCAAATATGCCTTCAAGACCACCTGTAGTTCTGGAGGTTTTTTTAAAGGAAAGTGTTAATCACTGTGCTTCACAATGTGAGTCTGATTAGCCTAATTGGATGAACTCTTCGTTTGGTGGTGCTGATTTTGAGAGCAGCTTTTAATTAAGAGTTAAGGTAGAGGTTTTTAATTGCTTTTCTTCCCTCTGTGAGCATTTGGTACCACTTCGCTTTGGGTGAAATCAGCGGATGCTTTTTTGCAGATCGCGAGCAGAGTGGGATCAGCCTGGGGGCGCGTGCTGGTGGGAGGGGTTGCTTGCACACCGTGGAGGGTGCTCCCAGCAGGGACTGTGCCACCATGGATGGGCAGCAGCGTGGGTGCTGCAGCCTTCCTTGCCGGGCTCCTCCTCGCTGTAGGTGATGGAAGAAGCTGCAGGAGTGGCTGAAGGAGCTTGAGCTCTCAGTGGGCTGTAGCGTGGTCCCCAAGCTGGGAGGTGCTGGCAGCTCCTGCCCCGGGAGCAGGGTGAGCATTGGCCCCACCGGCTGCTGCTGTGGCTTCTCTGATGAAACCCAGCTGCCTAATGCATGTAACCTATTATAACTGTAATTGTGAATAATTGAAATTCATCTCCTATTAGCTCTGCACTTTCCATGAAAATAAAAAGTAGGATGGGAGTAAAGTAAGGAACAAAACTGCTTTAATGGCCCAAAATGGAGCAATTATTTTTTCTCTTTACCTAAACATAGTTTACTGCCTTATTAAAAGCGTGTTTGTAGGAATACTACTGCATTAAAATTCCAGTGCATGAATCACCAACCGGAGCCACCGGTGCTTTAGCTAATACTGGTTTTCTCCTGTAGCTTTTGCAAACTAGGAAGATTCAGGTCATGGTTGGGTCACTGAAATCTTGTGCTTCCACTTGTGGAAAATGAATGAGCCTGCTCTGCTGCAGAACGTTGACATTCTAGCAATAAATGGTAAAACTGCTCTAACGGTCTTTATTTATGGCTGCTTTTCCCCATGGAAGGTTATTATGTTTGCTCACAGATAGATACGTTTTCATGTAGTTAAATAATAAAAGCATCCAGAGGAACTGCTATCTGTTCAGTGAACATAATTTCAGTCCATAATGAATATCTGTAGTTCCTAGACTACTAGCACTGTAATCTAAAAAGCCACTAATATTGTAATAAGCAGAAGCTGTAAATCGTTGATTTACAAGAGGTCACTAAAGGAGCATTACTTTCCTTGATCTAATGTAGTTGTATTTAATATTACAATATAAACCAGAATTTTAATTTTCCTTGAGAAATGCAGGGCTTGGATCTGATCTCATATATACATATACAAATATCACCATATAATGCAATAACTGCACTTCCCTCCAAAGCATCCAGTTCTGCCAGAAGCTGAGGATCTCTCCATTGCCCAGACTTGCTTGCCTAAGAGTTAGGATAAAACTTTGCTGGGCTATGCCTTTGGTCAGTGCCTCTCATTCCCCTTTCCCAGCCACTGCGTCCTCATCAGCTGCTTGTGCTTTTTACTTCCTGCTAATTGGAAATGTATCAATGTAATGTGAGGCTGACAGCATCCACCTGCCACGTTCCTACCTGCACCATTAGTGCACTACAGTAATGAAAATGAGTTTATCAAAGTTTGTATTTCACTATTAGAGCTGCTTGTTTACTTCTTGCTTTACACTTAGCTGTGGCAGTGAAAAAATGGGTTAGTCTTATGTCTTCCTTCTTTTTTGGCTCTTACAAGGACAATACTGCCCACACATGGGCGTCCTGGGAGGCACGAGCGATGGAAAGGGTTCTTCTGCCTTGGAAAGTCAACTTAACAATGTACACATTGGACTGAATTCCCATTGTCACACGTTATGCATATTCTGTATTATATTTATGAAAGTAGTAGGTTTTCTTTTTTATTACCATTTCAGAGGAACACATTTTCAGGTAAAATTGTTCTGTCAGTCATGTGAACAGTAAAAACATGCTTTCAGTCATTTCTGAGCATGTATATTCACAGGGCCATTCTTTTCTCTGGCAGTTATGAAGAGATACATTTATTTGTCAGCTATGAGTAGCCAAACTGATACTGACAAATAAAATAACCTTGTAGTCAAAGGGGAACGATAGAACATCTGTTAACAATTTTTATCATTAATATTCTTGGGAGCTGGGGCTTTGTGAATGCCCTGTTTAGATTGCTCTGTGTCTCAGGCAGCAAAACACGGTCCCAATGAAATTAGTTTAGCCTATGAAATAATAACATTTTGGTTGGAGGGGATGCTATCACTTGTAGTGAGACAGAAATGCCAGTACTGAGATAAACATGCACGCCAGTTGCATGAGGCGGTCTCTTACCTGCTCATCACTGCTTACTACAGTGCCATGCAGGAGAACAAAAGCTGCCCAAAGTCCAGATGGGTAAGAAAGTCAACAGTTAGCCCAAACTGTGAACTACGGAGTCTGGGGGGAGCCAGTGCCAGCTGCTCTTTATGACACTTAAAGGCTGTTCCTGAAAGGCCTCCTGTGTTTCAACACTGACTTTTCTTTAGTGCATTCCACCCTATGCTCTTCCTTCATTGCCTGGGTTTGGGATGTCATGTGCACTGGGAATGTGTATTTGATGAACACTTCTGCTCTCAGATCAGATTCTTGCATCCCCCTTGGCTTTCCTGCTGGGATGGTCAGACCCAGCACAGCTGCAGTGCTGGTGGCTCTGGGTGGACTCGCTGCTGCACGCATGGAGGAGCCTGCCAGCCTGGGCTCTGGCGAGCTTGGCTGTGGCCCTTGACAAAGGGTCCTTAGCCACCGAGAAAGGAGTTTCTGGTCTGTCCTACAAAAGCTGTGCTTCTTTGTGTGGATTACTTGAAGGCCTGTTGGAACACAGAGCAGGAAAAAGGTTCCTATTTGGAGCAGGGAGATGGAGGAGAGGAGGACATTTCAGTCCCTGCTTAGAGGGATGTTTGTGTGGTTGGTATTAAACCATCCCTAGTAAAAACACACAGATGCTCTGATGCATCCCAGCTCTGCCTTCATCGTTGCCAGGAGGGTTTTAGCATTTGGCTGGAGGGTCACGCTGTGCTTGCGCAGACCCGCTTCCTTTGCATCGTCACGCATTCACTCCCGGCTTTCATTGTGCAGCTGGAAAGAGCACTGGTTCAGCAGGAGAATTTGCAGGACCCTACCATGCAGCCTGTGGCTTTGTAGTGAAGGGCTGTCACTCCTCTGGCAGGTAGGAGAGGTGGGTTTTGACCAGAGCTCCCTTCACCCAGTGGGTGGAGGGATGGAGCTGGTTTAAAACACCGGCTTCTGCTCTAGTGACAATGTGCCACAAAAGGAGAGGCAGCATCCCAACACCGTTCTTGTACCAGCTGCTCAGCAGCACCTGTCTCGAGCCTGCCAATGTCCCAGTAGCGCCCAAGGCCGGAGGCCGGCTGGTTCCGAGCGCGTACTCAAGAGTTGGGCTTGGGGTGCTCTCCGGCCTGTGCAGGAGGCAGCTGTGTTTGAAAAGCTGTGCAGAGCTGCCAGCCTCTCCCTGCCAGCGCTCCAGCTGCCTGTGCCCCTCACTGGGACAGTTCAGGGACACGCCAGTGGGTAGGAAGCAACAGGCACAGGGATATGTCTGCAGAGGTGGCTCCACTGTCTGGAGATCAGGCTTCTGCGGAAGGAAGTGGCAGCACCACCAACCTCCCGTGTTGCACGATGGCTTGTTTACTAAAACTTGGTCTTTCCATAGTTTGTAGGGGTTTTTTCTGCATGATAAATTTAATTTGCTTCTGTCCTCCCTCCCCCGCCCCCCCAGTAAGTCCTTTGAATGAGCAAAATTGAGGAGGGAGGGGAGAACAAAATAAGAACGGTGAGGATCTTTTTCCCCCAGAGGATTTTCAATCAAAATAATTTCAAATTACAGGGTCAGAATGAATGTCATACTTCTATGTTAAGTACTTGCCTACTTTGTGGGATGTTTTGTACAGATTCTTCACTAAATTATCTTAGCTACTGTTGCTAGGTAACATTGTTTGCTTCATAGCATCAGAGAAATAAGAGGGTCAAAGAGAGCAATTTCATGTTATTATCATCTGAGTTATACTAATAAGGTTTTCATTGTACATCTTAGAAATTTCCCCCCCCCCCCTTTTTTTTTCCCTTTAGGGAACATCATTGTCTATGGGAATACAATTGACATTTACACCACGGTAGAAACCCTCTTATCTCTTGGAATTAATGGTTCTCGCATACATCTGGTGCAGCCTCCACTCATCTCCAGTGTAACTTGCCTGAACAACAGCGCCATCGAAAGTGCCGTTGGGGAGGCGCTGCTGGAGGCTGGCGTCTGCGTCCATTGTGACAGTGTCCTGGCACGGTGGAACGAAGGCGATGACCCAGACCCCATCACATGCGCTGCTTTCACTACTGATACAAAACCGTTTAAATTGCAGTGTGCAGTAAGTGTGCGCTTTCATTGTATTTCCTTTAGCTTGCTTTTTAGGACAAAGACCATCGAATGTAGATAGTCACTCGCTGGTTTATCTGTTTTCTCATTGCCTTCAGAAGATGGAATGCTCACCTGTTAGTCTAAAGGATTGGTTTTGTAAAAATCCAGATAAAACCGTTGTTAATGCCCTGGCTGATGTGGATTAAAATGTATTTTAAGTCACCTGACTCACAAATAGTTGCTCACTGCTGGGTGACAAATATTCTTAATTCCTTTTCTAAATAATTCCAGAAATCCTTTTGTTATTTAAATGTGTAGAAGGACTCCTGTCTATAGTCATGTGCATTTGGTTAAGTCATAGTAGAAACAAAAAATGTTAGGATAGAGAGGCCTACTATGTAACTCCAAATGTAAACTGATTTTTCTCCCTCTACACTAACGACCTCATTTTTGTTCAGCTACAGTATCAATATCTTACCTGAATAAGTTATACACACACTCATGGGGGCAAGAGTCAGTGGTCCCTGATGGCTCCCTGCACTGGAAAGCTCAAAGTCATTGGATTTTCTCAACCCCTTTCTTTCCAATAAGTGGATAGTTAAGTTACCCTTCTTAATGAAGGTGAAGATCTGGCATAGCACTTTTATCTACTAGCAGTCTCCTGACTTTGGTCCCCATATCAGCAGTGACATGCCTCCCACTCTTTCCTCACATGCAGCTCTTCAGTTTGTCTCCTCTTTTTCTGAAATCCCTCTAGTCTTATCCTTCTTCCGCAGAGGTCTCAGTGTGGTCCTTGTAACTGAATGCCCATTCACCACCTCCCCATCAGCCTCCCCTCTTTCCCTCACCACCTTGCTTGTGTGGCCAGTGCTGTTCCTTCAAGACACCCACTTCCTCATGATTTGGTTCTCTTTCCCTTTTGTGCCCTTGCCCCCTGCCCATCCTTCCTCCAGCTGTATTCCTTCCCTCGCAAGGTCTCTCTTACCCAGCCTTTAAGATGAGACATGTGTAATTACTTGTGATGTCAGGGGCTTTATATTGTCCAAAACCAGTTCAGCTGTCTTGCAAGGCTCCTGTATCTGCTTTTAGCCGCCGGGGAGGACGGGGCTCCAGAGAGCAGCCTTCACCAAGAAGGCAGCTGCGTTCGCAGGGGAGCAGGCTGTGCAGGAATCGGTGCTGTGGCAGCTCAGGGCCTTTTGGGATTTGAGCCAATATCAACTGTTGATTGGCAGTTCTTGGGGGCTTAATTTGTTGAGTCCTGCAGGATAAAAACAACGGGAGAAAATCTCCTCTTCCCCTAAAGCGGCAGCCTCCCTCCCTGCCCCCCTCCCCTCCCGGGCTGACAGATGGCTCCCAGCCTGGAGGTTGCAGCCGTCCCCTCCCCTCCGGTGACACCATCCTGCCTGTCAGCCGGCAGGACGTGGGGCTGTGTGGTCCCCTTGCCCTTGCGGGCAGAGCTTCCCTGATCTTGGATCTACTGCATGGTTAGAATTCCCTTAACTGTGCATAATTTTATATACACTCGGTTTATAACTGAACAAGCCCAGAGGCTCTGGCTACTCTGCTGCTGCATCTCTTCCGTGACAGCATTGCTAAAATGTCCAGCTCCTTTTGCTTCCCTCTCCCGTGCCATTTCTTGTGGCTGGCTCATGCAGCTGGTTGTGAGCATCTGACGCTTGCCCTTAGTCCCCAGGAAAGCTCTTTGGTGGTGTAATTGGGTAAAACTTTACCTAGGTCACAACTGTGTCCTCCTTGAGGCTGACACTGAAGGAAGGAGATGTTACTGGTGCTAGCTTGCCCTGATACAGTCATGTCTCAGGCTGTTGAAGATGAAGGCAGCAAGACAATGAGTGTGTGCTCATATGATAATTCTTCACCCTTTTGTCGCCTGTACAGTAATATTTCTTGATGTGGGCAGCAACACTCAACTTGTGGTCTAACCATTTTAAAAGCAATGGACACAGATGAAGTGGACAGCTCTTTATAAAGGTTCTGGAGCATTGCAAACTGTATTGTGGCAATGAGACAGTCAGTCTTCATCTGTAGTCTTTACAGACTGTGGTCTTGTTTAAAACATCTCTCAGCCTTATCGTTCTTGTTTCTTTTAACCCTCAGGTTCCGTGTGCACTCTTGGGACCTTTGTTCTGACAGCTTTCAGTTTATCTTTTGTAAGAGGCAGCTAAGAAGATGCTGCTCACAGTTGTAGCTTCTCCTGTTTCTGCTGTCTGCAGTGCTGTGACGGAGGTGAAGGCCTGAGGCAGGGGCTGCTCTGTGTGTGTGGCCCCCGGTTCCACGATGGAGTGACCCAGCCTCACTTACCTGCTCCTCATTTCTCCTGTTTCAGAACTGAGATCCCCCCAGGTGATATGGGTTTTACCCTCCTCAGCACCTCTCAACTTCATCTGAACAGACACTTCTGTCCTTAGTGAGCGCATTTTTGGTTTCAGATTTCAGATGGACTTTTGCCTCTTTCAAGTTACTTTTAGGCAACATAGCAAACCCGACAAAACACGCACGTATCAAGAGAAATGTCAGCTGTGTGTGATTCTGAATCAATTTGAAAGCTCCTCTCCACTAATCAATGCGCGGAGTCTGTGCAGACAAAAGGCAAGGGCTGTGGCGGGACCCTGCAGTCCTGGCTCTCGCGCTGCGCTGCGTTTCAAAGCGGCTCTTCAGGCATCCGGCACATTTTTCATGACATGCTGCGTGCACATCTGTTCCACACCAATGCCGGACGCGTAGGTCGAATAGGTGGCTGCTTCCGACACCACCTGCTTTGTAGTGCTTGTCATGGTGGTGCTGCCTCAGCTCCTGGTCTGAGGAGATGAGGCCTGATCTGCTTCCTTATGTCCCAGGAGAGGGACTGTGCAGGTGCCACGGGAAGACAAAGGAAGGGAATTACTGCTAGCTTTTTTTCAGTGAGACTTAGAGGAGGAATTTAAGGATTATGGGTGATTTTCTTTCAATGCCCTTGAAATCTTCCTGTGGGGAAGAGGACCACATGGCTTCAATAGATGTTGGTCCCAAGATAAATCCCTACCTCAGGACAGTTCTTTGGGGAGGACTAAGATGGCACAGGCAGAGTTTTCAAAGAATAGAAGTCACGCCTTTTTTCAGTCCCACAAGCCAGAACATAGTGAATAAAGATCTGCTGTGTTCATTACTGACTCAGTAACCAACTGCCAGATGTACCAGGTACCTTGCTTAGAGGCACAGCCTCCTTGGGGCTGACCTGGATGATCTAGATGGATCTGATGTCTTCTAGACCTGTGTCCTGTCTCTGAGAGCAGCTGGCCCCAGCCGCCGCAGCTGCAGAGGTCCCAGGTACTACAGAGGGGCAGATCAATCTGCCTCTTAGAGCAAGTGTAATCCTGAACAAGAGTAGTTAGAGGTGTGTTTTGGTCCTGACAAAGTTTGGATGTGCTCTCCTATATCTACGTCACTATCAAGTATAATAAATCTGAGTGCTTTCCTTCTCATGTAAATACTCGGTCCTTTTGTGCCTCTCACAAACTTCTTGGCCTCCACAGCTTCCACTGGCTTCAGCTCTGCTGCTGTGGTTAGAATGAGGATGACATTTCCCCTGAATGGTTTCAATTTCTGATCTTTCCATTTCATTGAACATCCCTGCACTTGTAGCCATAGTAACACAGTTTGTTGGTAAACAAGCAGAACAGTTGGAAAATTATTTATAATATACAGTTATCCTGATAAAATGTGAAGTACATTGT
This sequence comes from Megaceryle maxima, assembly GCA_024605025.1. Classification (NCBI taxonomy): domain Eukaryota; kingdom Metazoa; phylum Chordata; class Aves; order Coraciiformes; family Cerylidae; genus Megaceryle; species Megaceryle maxima. The sequence continues at coordinate 10,127 of JANHGN010018501.1, forward strand.
ACTTTTCTATTGCTTAGTTTTTCAGCTTGGCTTGAGCATTTGAAAGAAGACAACCAACTTCATAAAGTCTATTTTGCATGCTGGTGCTAACACAGAAAACATGCACGTCCACTCAGGCTGTTTGACCTCTTCAGTTAATAGAGTTTTTAAAATAAAACTCATCTAATAAGCAGAAGTAGATGAGTCTAGTAATTCTCTCTACTGTCTTTGTCTTAATTTCAGTAGCTGGATCAGGAGAATTTATCTGTGTATATAAAATCATATTTTATTTCATGTTCTTGTTTTTAAAAATAATTAAAGTTCAGAATGAGGCGTAAGTTTTGATTTATGCAATTAGCCAGTAACTAATATAGAATAACCAACACTAATTTACATCTCTCCTTTTAGGCGTTTTTCAGCTTTGCCTACAGGACAGTGGATTATGAGACCTTTAAGGCAATTAATGATGCTTGCCTTGTTTTTGATGGAAGACTTGTGATCGATACCAAATTTTGTACTAATGATGTCAGCATCAGGGCTGCAGGTCCTTTAACAAAGTACTCCAGGAGATACTACGTAGACAAATGGACACACAGCAACTTGAGTTCAAAAGAGATCGGCTTTGAGCTTGCTGCATCCATGCTGGATCTCTTTGACCCAACCTCTAAGCCTTCTTCTGAGGCACCCAGTGGCACAGACAGACTCATCCCCATGTACAAAGGGTGTAAAGTTAAAGGTATGCCCAAAGGGATTTCTGTCAACCTTTCATACCCTCTTTGCTGCTGTTGCTGTTCAGTAGGAAGGGTAGGTCCATCTTGCCTGAGCTGCCAGCTCACAGCAGTGAAGTCCCCAAAGCTCCTTGTATAGTCAGTGCAGAGAGGTGAGCTTCAACAGAAGCTTACGCTGTAGATTTTCACTAGTAATGGACCAAGTTGTACTTACTTATTGCAGTAAATATGGAGTGTTTCCAGTGAAACTCAGTGTCTTTATTCCAAGTTTGAGATCCATAAAGCTATAATCAGAGCTTTTTGATGTGTGGTTACTGCACCACTACATGTAAGAGAACCAAAAGGAAGTTTATAATGTGAAGTCCACTGAACAGCAAAAGTTCCTTTTTTTCTTTTTAGAGCCATTCAGTAAACAAGCAAAAAGGATATGGGAGAAGGAGGGCAAACAAATACTTTCTTTTCTTCTCTGTTGATGATTTAATAATTCTCCTATTCTCATTTACTGCAGGAGGTGTTCTTCCTGGAGGTTATAATTACTTGCATATTTCCAAACCAGAAGTCCCCATGTGCTTGGACTTAGAACTTGCACTGCCTGATCATGTAAGTTACATTATTGAACCCTCTTTTTTTTTTTTTTTTTTTTTTTTTTTCTCTTCCCATCTGGGAAGTTTTTCTTAAAAAACATTTACAAACATTATTTTGTAAACTGGGGTTATATCTTCGTGCAA
>JANHGN010018501.1:11571-32347 GCA_024605025.1 Megaceryle maxima
TTTTTTTTTTCTTTTTTTTTTTTTTTTCTTTTCCCTCTCCATTTGGAAAGGTGTTCTTAAAAACATCTTAAAAACAATCTTGAGTAAGCCTGGATTTAAGTTTGCAGCAATTTCCTTCCTGCAATAATGTGCTATAAATGCATACAAATGATAAAACTTCACAGTCTGTCAGTGAAATTCAGTTATTTCTAGACTAGTAGGAAAAGAATATATTTTGGAGGGGATGGTCTGTACTTTGCTGCTAGAAAATAACTAGTGCTGCAACCACAAGAATTGTCCTTGAGGAGAAAAGAGGGAAGCACTTCACACAGTTGGGCTACGCAGGACACTGTCCCATGTCTCCCACAAACGTGGAAACCCTTCTCTTACTGGAGAACCTGACTTGTGAAAGAATAAAAGGAATGGATTTGTGTATTTTAAAGCCAGAGGACCACCCACCATGGCAAGCTCATTTCAAACAGATTATACCTTTTTCTGCATCAAGACCATTCTTGTAGCTGATGTAGAGGAGCTTTTAAAAGACTACTTCAGTGTTGATTCTGAAACTCAGACAGCAATGGTCCATAGGAAGAAAGGATTTTTTAAAAAGGACTCTGTGCTTCAGGGAAGGAACCAAAGCGTGGCTCAGCTTGTTTTCCAGCTTTGCAGATCCAGGATGAGCTGTCCAAAGCTGCATGTACTGGGAAGCAGAAAGGACTGTCAGACAGAGGGAAATTGGTTTCATCACTCCAGATTGCTAGAACATGATTAGAATTCTTTTGCTGCAGCTTTCATTACCTGCTGTCTGAAAAGGCAACAGCTTTAAAGCCACTCCAGAAACTTCATGTAAATCCTGAAAGAATTTCCTAAGAAAGAAGTAAGAGAAGCGAGTGAAATGTATTAGCTGGGAGATGTGGAAGTAACAACGGTTACTGTAGCCTAGCAACAGGTTTTAGAAATGTGTAACTGGAACATGAATATGGCTTTAAGAAATAGCTTCGAGCTATTTGAGCATCCTACTGTGATGTGAGGTTTGAAACCAATTTCTGCGTTTTTGTCTTTGAAGTGATTAACTAGCTGCAATTAAATGCTACGGTTTGAGCATCAACATCCAATGTTATTATTCTTTTATTGATAGTAGAGTTGACATTAGCAACACTTGGCAGCCCCTGTTCAAATTAGCAGGAGGGAGTCACTGAGCAATTCTAAATGGTGTATATATGTGCATGTGTTTGTGTGTATATACACACACAAACATATGCATATGTATGGTAGGTAAGTATATGCTTATATATATATTTAAAGGCAATGGCAATCCTCCATTTAGAAATCTAGAACATAGCCTGAAGGAAACATCCCAGGAGATGAAGCCCAGCCTCCTGCAGTTGCTATTTAGAAAAGTGCGAAGTTTGGTTCAGAACTGAACAGGGCTCTCCTTGGTGTTTGTTTCCCTGTCAGAAAGCGGTTCCAGTATGACAGCTCTGACTACTAGAAAACTTCTACACAAAGCCAAAACCACCAGACTGATGAATGTTTGTGTTGTAACATTGATGTTTGCTTGTACCTGATTAATGTAGTAGTATCAACCCTCTGCCTGCAATCGTATAGCTTCTGCGATGTGCCATACATTTGGACTCTGCACATATGCTGTCTGTGTGTACATATAAAACTGTAGATGTATAGTTACAGATCTGGAGAGAGAGTAAAAGTATTCCAGCATGTGCTTTGTCCATCAGGATGGTATCGTCTGGTGAATTACGATACACCATGTGTATGAGGTAATATAGACTCTGTGTAATAAATTAGGATCAACGGAGTTCAATTCTGTTCCCTAAACAGAGGCATCTAGTGTTGTTTAGGATGCCCCAGGGTGTCCCTCCTGACCTCCAGCTGCTGCTGCTGGAGGTCACAGGTCTCCCATGGCTCCTGTGTCCTAGCTGCCGGCGCAGCTCAGCTGGCCCTGTACCCTTTGGTGTCTGAAATGGCAGGCGGGGTTGGGCAGCCAGAGCTCTTGCTGCACACGCAGTCGTGTGCTGCACAGGTTTGTGTGTGCTTAATCAAGGTCTGAACAACACAGAAAATCTCTGTGTCCAAACCAGAATGAAGTGCCTTGTTGTATGAACCACGTTACCCAAGGAATGGGTGTTCTTGATGTAAAAAAGGGTTGTGGATTTTCAGAAATGGTAAATACCAGCTAGGAAACATATGCCAAGTCAGGTGTTCATTCCATCTCCACAGCTTTCCTTCTGTTTCCTGTCCCAGGGGCTGGAGATTACAACAGGAGAGGCAAGACATGGGAATTATTTCAGGATTCACATCAACAACTACGGTATGGTAGATAGCATCACCTGCTTCTCAAAGGAGCCCTTCCCTGTCTCCAACTACATTTGCTTGTACGGGCAGCACGAGCGTCTTCTTAATGATCTGTGTTACCGCTGGAACAAAGGGCAGATTACAGATCTTTACAGGTAAGATAAACTGTATATTGCCCACAAAATCTACATTCTGATGGAATTTTAGTTTCATTTTGTTACAGCTTATCTTCTGCCTGTTTTCCCTTAAAACAAAAGATGGATTTTTAAAAATGTTTTTCATTATTTGGCAAAATCATCAGTGGCAATGCAAGCCCCAGAGACCTTCCTGGAAAGAGCTGTGTGTCTGAGATTTATTTAGAGAGGAGCAGTGGTTTACTTGACCATCTGAAAGAGCATTTCATTTTGCTTAAAATGTTCAGTAGGCTTAACTCATTAAGCTGACCCTGACCCATCCTTTTTCTACTGCAGATTCATATTCAGAAGTCACTTTTTAAAGTCAGTAATTTTGTCACTTGGAATAAAATTTTAAAGCCAGAGGTTTCTGGGGATATGTAAAATCACTCGTGATGAGAGTCGCACTCAACAACCTGCCTGCTTATCTGGTGATATACCCTAACATTTACCCTCTAGGCTGTGTTCTCTGTGTAAGGGGAGCTATTGTAACTTCATTCTATAGCCAGGGCCTGTATCAAGACTCCGTGTGTTCAGTGGTGGTCCCCTATCCAACCTGCAGCACTTCTCTCACCACAGCCCTTTGCAGGAACGCAGCAGGTCTTGCAGATTTTCTGCAGTGCTCCCTCTGCCTGCTGTACCCGCACCAGAGCAGGGCGGTCCTGGGGACTGCATGCACCAAGGCAAGGACTGAGGTCCTCTCAAGTGTCAGGAGAGGCTGAAGAGCCTGACTATTTTTAGCCAAGATTTATGTGCCGTCTGCTCCAAGAGAATTTTTCATTGCTTTTGGAAATGCAAACATAATTAAAGAGGCTATTATGGACAGAGGAGTATCTGAAAAAAAATGAAATCTACCATATCTTCAGTCTCTTGCTATTCTACAGAATTACATATCTTAAAAAATGAATTGGCCTAAAAACTATAGCTTGCTTTATTCCTCACGCCTCAGTGAAAACAAGTGCTTTTGAGACAGATTAAAAAAAAAAAATCCCACCCAAACAAACCTCAGCCTTAAGTTTCATTCATAGGGTAGAATTCTTTGAGCAGGTAATTGAAACAGGAGGTAAAGAAGAACTTGCTGATACATCTTATTTTGATTTTCATTTTTAAAAAAACTCCCTCACAAGTGGTGTCTCGGAAACTTAAACTGTCACAGATAGAGAAGTGAAATACTACATTGCACAAACTGGTTTAGAGACAGAAAGCCAAGCACAGGAACACGTGGAAAATTTTATCATGATACAAAGCTGATAATGGTGCTTTAAAAGTCTCCAGGTCTGGTTTTGTTGTATTTATAACTGACTAAAAGAAAGGCATAAATGGTAGCAAAATTTTCAAATTAAACAATGATATTTAGGGAAAAGGTTGTAAAAGTTTGCTGTAAAGGGTGTGCTGTGGTCCAAAAGAAACTTTGCCTGATAATAGCAATCTACTGGCTCAAAAAGATCTGTAAGAAGGAAGTGCCTGGTCTGTGGAGACAGAGAGTTAAGAGCCTCTGAATTCCTGAGCCTCTTTCTCTAGCTCTTGCACTTCTGATGGCTCAGTGTCACTGTGGATAAGGCGACATACACTGCTAAGGATGGAGAAATGGGAAAGTCTGCTGAAATCAGGGGGTGGGGGGGTTCCATCAAAGTCTTCGGTTCACGACAGAAGATTGGTGGCTGTGCTGTATTTTGAGAGCTGTGGTATCAGCTGCTTGCTCAAAGAGTGAACTCCTCCAGAACAGACTTGGCTTCACTGGAACTGAGTGTGCAGCTCTCAGAATCCTTCTGGTCTGCTCTGCAGTCTTCTTCTTCCACTCTCTCCTCATTGTAAATATTAGAGTCGAGCTCCTTGTGTTTTTCTCTTGTACTGAAGGACAGGATGAATCCAAACTTCAACTGCAAGGTTTAGCAGTTTCTCAGACAAAAATGCTTCTTCACAAATTTCACTTCAGGAGGCTTTTTTATGCCTCTGCTGAGAGGCATGTGAAACTTGTGAATTATTGCTGCTACAAGGATTGTTTTTGATTTATAGAAAACGTTGGGTTGGTCTACAGGAGAGGAATGGCACACAGCACACCTGGAGTTCACATGAGCAGCGCATTGTCAATAGGTGTTAAGTAGAAACTGAAACAGGATGACACAACTGTATGAGATATAGGCTAAGATAATTTTCTTTCCTTGCCGTAGCTGATTCAATCAGCTAATGCATTTTGAGCACTGGAAGAAACTCACTATTCAGCTTGGGACAAGGTATCATGAGTCTTTTTCATGGTGTTACAATATGCAAACACAGCCATAACCTCATCTTTTCTGTGAACCACCAATGCTGCAGACACTTTTGCCTTTGCTGTTTGCCCAGATGTGGTGACAGTGTCAGTTGTTATATGCACTAGTAAGTTTCACACCAGTACCAACATCTGGAAGAAAAAATCATTGTACTTTGGGATTTCTGCCTGCAACACGGGCAGCACCAGCATCTTCCTGACCTTGACAAAACCAGCATTGATTTGCTCTCTCTCTGTTGCTGCGTGTTGGGCATGTGGCCCAGCACAAGGTCCACCTGCACTTGATCTCCGCTCCTGATAGCTACCTACACACATATATTTTGGGCAGATGAAACATGAGCTTTCTGAACTGACAGCTTTTTTCTGAGTGAGAGAAATTAAGAGTGTTTTAGCCTCCCTTGCTCTCACAGTCATGATAGGATTCCCACACAGTGCACAGGCTGATCAAGGGATTACAAGTAAGACCAAGTCCTAAACATCCACAGAGATTTTGAAAATCTCAGGAGAGACGAAGATCCCAGTGATGATCTGTTAATAGGATGAGTCAGACAGTCAACACTGTAAGAGTAAGAAGCACAGCTTTATCTGATGGCAGCATATACATTTGTTGGGGGCTCCTGTAGGACTGCATGTATCTTAACTGGTCCTTGCTTACTAGGATCCAAAGCTGTGCACAGTCGGGGTCCTCTTGCATCTTCATTCTCCCAGGCACCACAACCTGCCCATCCAGCTAGTCTGGCCAGGATCAGGAACTTGCCACACAGAGGGACACCACTTATCAGGTCCTCATTGCATCTCTTGAGCTCCTCTTAATGAGTGATGATGAACTAATTTTGGACTTGTCTTTTACAGCCTTTAGATGTGGATGCTGTTTGGGATCTTTTGCCTCATTATTTTATCTCGCCTCTCATTAGCCTGTGGCAAAATTCCTGAATTACAGTTGCCAGGTTTTTCTTATGTGGTTATTGTATTGCCTCCAGTCCTGGTTTTCATCTTCTTTACACCTCATCTTTTGATACATTTGTTCTTTCTCTCCTTGCTCTTTGGTCATTTGAATGAGATCACAAATGTTGCTCTGTAGCAATTAACATACTCTGTTCTTTAATCCTCTCTCGCTGGTTCCTTCCTGTGCTTGCACACACATGCACACACGCACGCCTACTTTTCCATTCTTGGTGTTACAAATGTCTATACCCTGAGGAGGGTGGGTAGGTCTCTGGCTAATTTAACAGGTGGGAGACAGAAGAGTGACCTGCTGCAGTAAAGGAAAGCCCTTTGTAGTCAGACATAGGAGTGTGAAAGGATGAGTGAAGAAAGGAAGAGACAGTGAGAGGAGGGAGAAAACTGCCTGTCATCTCCATGTAACGGTCCTAGCACAAAGCAAACTGGCACAGGAAATTGCTGTGTTCAGGAGGAGGTACAGCAAGAGAGAAAGGCTGGCAAGATGATGTAGTTTCATAATATATTGGATGTACAATACATATCCACCCACACAATACAGTGTTATATACAATGTGCATAGGTATATGGACAATATATGATAATACAGTGTTAAAGCCTGGTGGTGAGCAGATTACCTATGGGAAAACCATTAAACTGAAAAATATTTTAGCATCTCTAGTGAGATGAAGATTGTCTTGATGCTTTTATGTAGACAAAAAGTGGCATCTGGCCTTCTTTTGGCAAGGAATATGAAAATGCATTTGTCGATTTCTATGTGTGTGATAAAAAGAAGAATTGTTTTGGGTGGTGCTCATGTGGTCTGTAACAATCTTGCAGGACCGTGTGAATGCAAACCTGATGTTAGGAGTGAATTTCTGTCTTTGACTTTGACAAAAATCCTTTCAATTTTTTACACATTTACACTTACATCCACTTTCACTATCTTCCTGCAAGACATGAAGTGCCCTTCCTGAAAAGAAAACATAGACTGTGAAAAATGTTGTGGTTTGTTAATTAAGCTTCTTAACTTGCTGGTTTCAAAAATTCATTCCCCTCTTCCCTTCTTTATTCCTCTGTTTTGGGGAGGGCCTTCCTATAAGGCATGAAAGTACGATGTTTTAATCTTCTGGTCTGCATTTAGATTTCTCAGCATGGCATCTAGTTCCAGGAATGGACACAGTGGCCCAGCTGTCACCCAGGAGCTAATTTATTTCTGTGTAGCATGCAAATTATCTTTTAAATAATTAGAGACTGCACCTAGCAATGAATTTCCTCACTGATTTGCGTTGCTGTAAGGGCTGGAAGTTAACCCCATGGTACTGGATTTCCTGACCATGATGTGCCATTGCCACTTTCAAATTAGCATGAACAACAGGCCCTCAAGACTCAGCTAACTTGAAGAAGGAACCCCTTCCAGTCGTGTGTGTGGAACTGCAGTGAATGGCAATAATGAGAGAAATAACATTTCCTTTTGTGGAGAGAGAAGTTCCATTGATCTCCCTACAAGTCCAACACGATTAAAAGCTGCAGGACTTGACCCACAAGTGAATGGAAGATTGAAACCATTCCTCTCGTCTCCTCTCTCCCTTGTCCTGTGGTTCTTGCCCCTCAGTCCCTAGATTTGCAGGACCAACAGTCTGATGCCCCCAGCCACGCTAATACCGATTATGTCTGTACAGACTGCTGCCCTTTTAGACGTTATTAATTGATCAGCCTAGCAGGCAGTAACTGAAAAAGGCAGAATAAAGTTATCGGACTCTGTTGCCACCATTACTCGGCTAGAAAATACGTAAGCGCACTCGAGAGTGTGAGCTTTCAGTGAATTAGATGCTCCTCCTCCTCCCTATCACAGTGTGTTCATAGCTCAGGGAAAGATTCAAATGCTTCTGAATTTTTTTTACCTTTTTCTTTTTTTTTTTTTTTTTTCTTTTTTTTCTTTTTTTTTTTTTCAGGGAAACAATGCTTTTAGCTCTCATGGTTAAACCAGCCAGCCCTGTATCTGATGGAACTAAAGAGTTTTAAAGTTTATTTTCCTTTCTCTTTAACAGACAGGTATTGTGGACCTTTTATCTTGGTGCAACTCTACAACTGCACAGTTAAAATAAATGCTCCTCAGAATGCTTAGCCGCCTTAGCTGTGATCCCAGCGATACAGACATTAATGTGTCAGCAACCGATACTAGTCTTTTTCAAAAGTAATTGCCTGTAGTTAAGCTTCTGCAGCCATATTTGGGCCTGATTCTCATAATGTTAGGTCTCCCAGCTTAATTCAGAGCAGTGTCTGAGTGGGCTCAGTTCCTTTCTGCACCAAACACAACTTTAAGAGCCAATATTTTTGTTTCTACCTGTGCAAACAACAGCGGAGGAAATAGGCTGTTAAGCCAGAAGATGACCATATCCAGTCAGCCAGCTGTCTCCTGTGACTGTTCCACAGCAGGATGCACTTCATCCCTCTCACTGGATGCCAAGGTCTACTGGGCAAGTAGTCAGGGCCTTGGACAGGCAATGTTTACTGACTGAGAAAAGTCTCATCCTCACTTGTCACTCTGCTGCAAGAAAAAGACACCATTGCCATCAGCGATGGCCACCCTTCCATCTGCCTCATGCCACCACCATGGGTGGACTCATTCCAGCTGGGCCTTCAGCCATTACATTCCTGAGCAGAGAGGTCTTACCATGAAGCTTGTCAGGGCAGGCAAAACCATGGGAACCAAACACCTAGTATCCTAAAGTTGAGGATTTTGTATACAAACCTTTTATGACACCTGGAAATTTAACAGCATTGCTCCCTAGATTTGGAATTCACTTTGGGAAGGAGTTTCTGCAATTTTTATTCATTTCCCATAAGGCTGCATCTCAGAAGGGCTCAACTGGAATTTGAGCACCCAAGAGCGAGGGTCTTTCCATCAGGGAACACTTCTCTTGAAGGAGAAAGAAAGGAAATTCCAGGCAGTTTCATCTAAGTGTTCCCTGTATCACACTCCTGCCCTCCCCTCAGAGGTCTCCAGTGCTTACATGAAAACCTTCAAATTCTTTCTATTGCTGTAGCAGCAGATAAAAGAGAAGGGTAGGGAGAAAGCTCTGAAATATTTATTTTTAAGCTTATGGATTTGTTACTGGTCATCAGTGCTCATGAAGGAGGAATGTAACCAGCCCGTTACACCCCCTTGTATTCTTGAGAGGAAGGCAACTGTAAGGCAGTTGCCAAGTTATGGAACGTGTCCACAGAGCGGTGGGATCTCCCTCTGCTGCATCTTAAGTACAAAATGGATAATTAGAGGGGTCTCCTGATACTTGGCAACCAAATGGATGCTCACTGGCATCATGCCTTTAATATGAGATAGAAGTGCCTCATGTAGGCTTCATTTGGCATTAATGAAAACCAAATCTACTGACATAATGCATAAAAATCTGACCCACTAGATTCAAAACTACTTAAGTAGCTTATTTATCAAATTAGGTGTGAGTGTTTTTGTAATACTGCATAAATTAACTTGTCTTCTGCCACGACCAGCATGAAGGTGCTGGTTGCACTGCATTAATGGGGCGGTAGTACTGATGAGGAGGCAAAGGTGTGACTACAGCTGCAGGACAGCTGGTACTGCATCACTGCAGGACAGGCACAGATTTTGGCTGAGTGCAAGTATCAGCAATTTACTCTCTGCATAGCGCTGAAGTGAGTATGGTGCTGTGTGTTAAGCACTTGCAGCGTGTAACAGTTTGTAGAGAGTGCTGATGGACTAATGCGTGGTGTGGCAATCAAAGGGTTTTGAGTAACAGAGCTCTAAGTGCTCTATTTATGTTGTGTTTATATTTAGTTCTTACCGGAAATGTGCTCTTACTCGTCTGTACTTGCTATGCCTCAGTTTGCACCTCATTTCCATTGTAAGTGTTGGGGTTCTCCAGAGTTGGGGTCTAGATCTCCACCAAGCAGCAGAGGTCCATTTGGGGATTGATCATCTGAGAGGCCAGGGCCCCAGGTGAAGCCACCACTGACAGACATTAACCAGAGGCTCTTTGGCAAGCAGGAGCTGGGAGGGTGGCTTAATGGCTCTGGTGGTACCTATGCACGGGACAAAAGGTCTAGGGAATTTTTCTGAAATGCAGCTGCAAAGGGATTTTTGTGTGTGTGTGGTGCAGCCTGTAGGATTCAGTGCTCAGCTATGGAAGGAAGGAGCAACTTGCACATGCACAGATCTGTGGTGATTCAGCCCAGGTGTCTGTTAGGAGATGTGCCTGCAGCCTGGCTGTGGTGGTGGGTGTTGCTGTTCGAGTGAGAGGCTGAGCACTCTGAAATAAACAAGGGGTGCTCCACATGAAGTGGCATGGCTTCAAAAGCAGCAGGTACTGGGAGGCAGCAGGACACAAGGCTGCCAAACATGCAGCAGGAACAAATGCACAAGGGGAGCCAGGCTCCCTTTCACCAAGATCTGCTGGAAAATTCCACCCAGAAACTGTAACAGTCAATAGTATCATTGGATGCCTCCTCAGCTCTTCAAGCCCTGTCCTTCCTGCTCACAGGACATTTTTCCTATTAGCTGTACAAGCTAAATGCTCAAAAATATTTTGAGTGGTATGAACAACATTGACTTAAAGTAACCATTTAGATCTTTTCTACTTATGTTCAATTCACACATCCTAGTACTGTTTACATTAGGCTAAAAGTGAATTATTAAGCAGTGTCATTTAATGAGAGTTGAAGCACAAACACTGCACTGGACTGTTTATAGATGCAACTCTAATAAATCTCACAATATAACAAATAAATTAGGGAAAATAAGAACATTTGATGGTTTTGGTATTATTTTTAAAAGGACTAGGTAAGGATAGACATTTATTATTTGGAGCCTGCATAATCAGTAATTATTTAAACATTAAATGCATGCTACATTAAAAAAAAAGCTGTTTTGAAACCAGACTTTCAAAAATGAAGAGTGATAGTTCATTAAGAGAAGCACTAGAACACCCTGCTGCCTGGAATGTGCCAGATCCTGCACCATTAGCACACCGTGATAACACTGAAGGGATTCCACCTTGGGCTTTTGTTTATCGTGCAGATGGTGAGACTTGTGTTCTGCAGGGATGAAAAAAGCCAGAAAGGAAATGTGGCAGGTAGTGAGCGTAGCTGAGAGGGACTAATGCCACTCAGTATGCTTTACAGCCTAATTAGAGGAAAATTTGTGTGCTTTTTATGAAGAGAGAGATAGGATAAGGCAAGAGGAACACGCAAAGGGCTATCAAAGCACTCACAGCTTTTTTTTTGCTACCAGAATTAACTGCTAACCCCAAGGTGCCCTGGGAAAGCTGTACTCGCACAGCAAACCCATACAAATGGTAGAGCCCTTTAGGTGGCTTTAGATTTCTATATATTACTGTCATTTTTAAGGAGCCACTAACTTCCTAATGAAGAGCTACGTTACTAAGAAACCCCAGGTCCAAATCAGTGAGTACAGGCTACTGAACTGAGTCTCACCATGTTAATTTGCAGCTGAACCGTGCTGATTCATGGTAATAACTATACAAACCATTAGGAGTGATTGAACTCTGGATTCATAAACAAGTAATTGCAGAAAAGCAATCATACCACTGCACACAGAGTGTTGATTTTGTGTGTCAGATTTCATTTCCTTTTAATTGTTTTTCACAATACATTACGTGTGAAATGGTAATGTGTGAAAACGTGCAATAAAGTGTATTTCAGCGACAGCCATAATTTCCTCATGAAAAGAGCAGACAGCAAGGTTTTGATATCAATTTTAAAGAGCCCAAGTTTGAAGAGCAGCTCAGAATCAGCTATGCAATGGCTGCTACTGGCTAGCAAAGTAGCTAAACTTCGCTGAATTTCAGTGCTGAAATAAGGGAGAATACTTCTCAAGGACGCTTAGACTAGGGCTGGACAGCAGTATGTCAACATGGAGTAGTGCCGAGATCTGCTTCTGCCGGTGCCTCCAGGTAACAGCACTTGAATGTAACATTTCCAGGGTATTAAAAATGCAGAAAACAGACACTGTTTATCAGTCACGATGGAAAACCAGCATTTGCAAAGTGAAGATGCTTAAAGAATCAAAACGTGCTAAGGTCTGCCTTACAATATTCTGAGGTCTGAGTATTTGAGAGCTGATTGAGCATCTTCCAGGTGTAGCTGGTAGAGCCTAGAGATTTTGTATTTTAAGCATTACATTTATTCTTACAAAACAAAACAAAACAAACAAAACAAAAACAAAAACAAAATCAAAAACCAAAAAAAAAAATAAAAGAAAAAGAAAAAAAAAAAAAAGATATTTTAACCCAGAAAAATGGACATCCAGCTTGAAAATTCTGTGTGTCGTACTAAGTCTGGGAAGCTACAGAGAGGAAAGGAGACTTTATGATACTTATATATTAACAGGAGATTACGTTTATCAATGACTTCACAAAGATTAAATAACTGTGTGCTGCTCTGCATGTACTTAAGGTGCTGGGTGATGGAAGAATCGACTCTGACCAGAGACCCACTGAAATTAATGGGACATAAGGCAGGTCAGGAGTGGATTGTAGACTGCTTTGTGAAGAAGTGCACAGGAGTGCAAGTTAGCTGCGTTAATGAGTATTTAGAGACATTTAACAGAAGTTGCAAACAGATCCAAGACAGTTCATAGATTGTCCGAGTTTCTGAACTTAGTTGTTTCCTCCAAGTTCATGTTCGTTGGGAAGAGTGGGGATAGCAGGGGTGCAAGGAGTTGAATTTGCTTTTATTACCATGTCCACAAAAGCTCTGAGTAGCATATGAACACCGACAGACACCACATCAAAATCTGTAGCTGATAACATGCCAGTAGCCTGTAGAGGGATTTTCATCACAAGGAATGGGTGCCCACCTGCCCTGTTTGCTTTTGAAAATCTCCCACTGCCGGTCTCACAGCAGAGAAGTCACGGGGAGTGCAGGTGAGACAGCAGCAAGCACTGGCTGATTGGGCCACATTTGAACTCCCTCAGCTGGGCTCTGCACTGGAGCGTGGTGCACACCCGTGCTCCAGTTAACACGGTAAACTCACCTGTGGGGAGAGATGAGGGCATTGTGAGGTGTGCCCACAGGCCCGTCCACCGTCACACCGCCTATTGCTGCTGTCACCAGGCTTGTGGAAGCAGCGAGAAAAGGAATGGAAGCAATTAAAAACATATTACAATCCTCATATTAAAAAGCAAAATGTTATTTTTCAGGCCTTAATAATATAATTTACTTTCACATTAAAAGGAATGAGAAAAGCAAACCTTTTTTAAAAAACTAGTTTCTGGGGGGTTTGGCCATGTTGGATAAATTCATATCATTCCTTTCAGTTTCTCTTTGCACCAGTGATTTTACTTTTACAAAATGAACAATGGTCCTCAGAAACTCATCTCTAATGATATACGTGGAAATTATTGGGGCCTTGCTTTGCTTCATTTGCATGGAGGGCAGCCCATCCAGTAGAAGTTAGGAAAACACTGCAGTGGTGTGATAAAACTGAGTATGACAGTTATTCCCAGCTTGTGAGTGATGAAAGATGAGGTCCACCAGAGTAGATAAGCTCACCCTACAGAGCTGGTCTTCACCTGTCCACCATTACTTTCTTGTCATAGCATTTAAAATTATTTATTAAAATGTCAATTACTGATTTATTTTTTTTACTGTATACCTTGCTTTTTTGTTTTGCTGTTGTACAAACAGAGTGTTATTCCGAAGGGTTTTGATTCCATTTTTAACATCGTGCTGTCAGTGACACACCTTGTGCCGTCAGACCCGAAGCACTGCTGGAGGCCAGGGCCGGGTCCTCGCTAGGAGGACATGCTGCAGACACGCGGCCACTTCCAAATCGGCTTTCATGGGGGCAGAAGCTTTGTTCTCCAACAAGGGCACGCCATTGCAAATGAAACAGTGGACACGTACAGAGAGCCATGTGCATGCGTGCTCCAGTTTTGCTGGCGAGCAGCGGCAAACTTTGTCCATTTTAATGCTGTATCTCTTGAAAAGGGAAGAATTCCACATCTTTTGTACAGGACGCCATTAAATATTTTCCTCCTTCTTCCCTTTCATCTAACGTAGGCTGCACATCACAAATGAGGCAGAACAGACTTTAAATATTGTTTGTCAATGAAAGGCGAGACCAGCTTCCTAGCAACAAAAAGGATGTCGCTTATTGTCTTCCAAAGGAGACCATTTCATCCCATCTCGTTACAAATGCCTTCCCATGATAGCTCCTGTCGATATAAAGGTCTGCCAGCAGGGGATCCCCATTAGGAAGTGACCAAGTTTGAAAACCCGTTATGCTCCTGGCAAACATTGTCATCTTGTACATATTTAGCCTGATCACTCTGGCAGGTTATGAAAGACTAAATGGTGCAAACACATGTGGCAGATGCCGTTCTCATGATAGTTGAGGAGCCTTTGAGCCTCTGTTGGTAGCATGCCAGCTTCATCTTGTATACTGAAGAGCATTATACTTTCAAGCTTCCACAGCTTGCCCTGAGGGACTTCTGCTGAAGTGGTAATAAAATGCAGAATGAGCCTCAGAAAGTCAACTTGTTGGTTTGACTTCAGATGGGTTTGTTCATTATTAAACTTCCTGTTAGCAGCCATATGTAGATCTGCTCTCTCAAAAACACCATGTGCCCCTTTAGAAAGGTGATTCTAATGGAAAAGATTAATAGATAAAAACACAGAGCTGGCAAAGAAGGCAATTTGTTTCTGTGAAGCGTATCTTTAAATTGCCTTTGGTGGCTACATTTCTTCAGGTGAAGGGAAGTAAAGGGAATCGAGGAGTAAATGGTGTTTACTGGTCGGTCCTCTTGGCAGCCTATCTAGAAAATACAGACAGGACATTCTCCATTCCCCAGAAAAGGGCATTTTATTTGCTTTTAGTATTGTACACTGGGTGACACATTTCAGGTTCTGAGCTGCAAATCCATGAACAGTGGATATTGACAGGAACAGTTAAAAATGCAGTTCTGGACTGAGCTGGGAACAGCAGCAGTATTATGGAGCACCCCTGACACCTTTTATAAATGTTACTTAATTCAAGGTCTCAGTGACGCAGTTGAACACCTTCACTGAGGTAGAGCCGTTGGAAGATGCGCCTCAGTTGAGAGATGAAATCACCTTGTCTCAGGGGTAGAATTAAAACTGGGGGACCAGCTTGAAAACAAAATGTCTGGCCAGTGGAAGATGGCTTTTAGCAGGGCCTCCCAGTAAAAGTAGAGCATCTTCCATTATCTTAATGTCTTTCTGTAGAACACCCCCCCCTTTTCCCTGCTTTGCTATCTAATGCCAGCATTGAGTTAAAGGTTTCTGTTGGCTGGGGGCTTTCTTCTGAAATGGAAGTTTTTAAAAAATATCTGGGGAATATTTTGCTCTTCTCTAGCTCTCTGCACACGTTATAGGTCTATAATTACTTAAATAAAGGTGCTTACAGCTGAGCTCATCTTTCCTAACCGTGGTGACGTGCTACCAGAGACTCCCAGTCTGGGCAGCTCTTCCTGCAGCACGGACACAGTACTTGCAATACTGTCAATAATGTTTACACTGCGAAAACAGCTATCGGCAAGAGCCCCGCTGTGCCAGACCCTGTGCAGATCAGGAGGGGCAGTGTCAGCCAGCCCACGGTACAAAGAGAAACATGATGAAGGGGCACAGAGCAGGGAGCTTATGATGGGAGGAGTGTGTAATAAAACCAGCAAAGTTCTGCCAGGTACACAGAGCGTTATTA
The DNA here is from genome assembly GCA_024605025.1 of Megaceryle maxima. Taxonomy (NCBI): domain Eukaryota; kingdom Metazoa; phylum Chordata; class Aves; order Coraciiformes; family Cerylidae; genus Megaceryle; species Megaceryle maxima. Next base: position 26,969 of record JANHGN010018501.1, read on the forward strand.
ATTGTGCGGGGCATCAGTGAGAGCTTATGAGAGCGGGAGGGGGAAAATCCTGCCATCTGACGTTCATGAAAAAAAATCCTCGTCAAAAGGGAAACTTCACGGGGTGTTTTTTGTAGACTGATATGTCAGAATTATTAAGTTTGTGTAGCATCTTTTAAGCTGCTTTATCCAGATGTCCGTTTAAAGACCACACAACTGTATCAGGCAACTCCTGACAGCAGTGCTGAGTGTGCTGCTGCCATCCCAGAGATGGGAACACTGGTTGCAGCCATGCAAATGCAACCATCTTAAAACTTCTCAGTGACCCTGCCGACATCTGTTCAGTCATTACTGGGATGAACGTGGTGCACCATGATCCTGACTCCAGTTAGCACAGACAAGAATTACACATGGAGCATCTCACTAAAGCTGCTAAAAATATTTCTCCTCATAGAGGAGAAGTAAATCACGGCTTTGTAATCCAACTGCCTCTGGTTACATTTACAGCCTGGAGGTTCTGCATCGAGTCAGGTCCTCTCCATCCTTTTTTTCTTTCCAAAGAATGCTGCAATGAATGTTGAAAGAAAAAGTTACAAGAGCTTCCTCCTCAAAAGGGTTCAATTTAGCTGCAGCGTACTAGTGCAACAAACATATTGCAACACTATGGTGGCCTGTTTTTCTGGCCTTTATTAATCCAGAAACCTTAATGATGAACAACATTTGTGTCATTGTCTACACAAATTTAATTTGTTTATGCAGCAGTTCAGTTAATCCTGCAATCTGCTTTTCTCAAATGAGGACAGATAATGGAGACACCGTTCTTTACAGGTCTTCAGGCTTTTAAATTCTGATAAAATCAGGATTCTTCACTGGGTCTTGCCACAGCTCTGAATTAAGCCACTTTAAATGTAATTACTGAAGCTGGCTGTACATCAGGAACATCCATTAAAAGAATTGATTGACCGTGCTGTTACGGGAGGCATTTTATGAACAAACGATCACGATGGGTCCAGAACTGTAATTTATAAAGGCAAAAAAGCAGGTAAATACTTTATTAGTGGTTAATGAGAGGTTCACAAGATAACTAAATTTCTTCTTTTTTAACCAGCTACTTCAGGGAACCTTGGTCCATGGCCATCTATCATGATCGGTTTATTGATCTCAAGAAGGAACTGCGCCAAATCCTGATGGCGGAACAGGTAAGAAAAATGACTGGCGAGTGCATTTTATTATTTAGGTAATTTGTTAGTGTTGTTCACTTTGGTTTCTTCTCCCGTCCTTCTCCTAAAGCTTTACATTGCTGTTTAGCTATTTCCTCTGGGAGACCTGAGCAGATCTAAGACCTCACGGGGGGGTGGGGGGGTGTCACCAAGTACAGGACAATTTTGTTATTTGGGTGTATTTTCAAATTTGCCAGCAGTTTTAAGTTGCATTCCTTTCCTGCACAACATTTTTACATTTTATGTGCAGTTTAGTACAACTACCCGGCAGAACCTGGAGGCTTATTTGTGCAGGTACCCCCTTTTTTAATAATGTTCCCTAATATGGCCATCCTAAACCTGTCTCAGTTGAGCTGATGGGAAGTAGATTTTTTAACATCTACCCACAGGGAATGGCTTTTGTAGCTGCAAGAGTGAAAGTAACTGCTTTTTCGGTGATAAGTGGATTTCCTGAATAAGGATGAAAATAAAATGTTTGCTAATGCTGTTTACAGCTTTGGCCTCAGTACTGTAGACAGAGGCATAAAGTCTCAGCAGCCTGTAACTTTGCCTGCTCCGAACCCAAAGTCCCCTGCACTCCATGAAAAGAATCGTTAACTGCAGGAGGTTTCCAGCAACCCCCGGAACTGCCTCCCCACCCGATTCTCTTGGAAGAGTGGGAGGCCTGATAAGAGGTGTTTTTCATGCCATCATTCAGCCACATTTTGCATGCTGCAAGTGTGAACAACTTTAGAGAAAGGGGAATTAGCATCCCACAAATCAAAGCCTTGCCTGCCATACCCGCTTTTTGCTGCAATAGTCCTGATGCGCAAAAACAGTCTCCCAGGATGGGCTGAAAGCACCTCTGTGAGCCAGGACTGCTTACACAAACACGAGTGACAGTGCCTGAATCTGAACACAAATTACTTTTCGTATCTTTACTTGGATTTTCTTTGCGGTGATTTTAACGACACACTAAATGTCACATTAGTATGTTTTCTTTGGTTGTTCCTTCTGGGTACGTTGCCAAATACATGGTGGGTACCACGCACTTATAGATCTTGGGACTGGCTGTATTTTGATATGGAGACAGAAACTGTCTTTCCCTTCTGTTGCTTGTATTCCAGCTCACTTCAGCATGTGGATAAACCAGTAACATGTAAAAACAAGGGGAAAATACACCTTTGAAAGACATGTTTAAGAATTGCGAGTATAAATACACAGAAGTCAGACGTTTCTGGTTACAGTTTCCACAGAAACTGGAAATCAGCCGCATTCATTTAGGGATAATATTTATGGCACTGTTCAGTAGTACTAGGAATTACGTGCATTGAAAAGCTGGTTGCAGCTGGGATGGGGACTGAAAGCATCACTGCAACGCTGTACTCGGTGTATGCCCAACTCTGCCAGGGGATGCTTGTGCCCGTCGCTGGCAGCCGGGCGATGGTGTGGGGAATGTTTACCCCTCGGCAGGCTAACAAACGTGTTTATGGCGACGTGCAGTGCTCCAGCAATGCAAACATGCAGATGGTGGGGCTGGGCTTTTGCACCTACATCAGCTGGTGAAGTACTGCAGCAAACTGAGGGCACACGTGTGCAGCGCTGGGGTGCCTGGAGAAGGCCTTAGCCTTGAGAAGAAATAATGGGCTAGGTCTTAAATTGCAGCTGGGGGGGGCTCCGAGAAGTCAGTTGGAAGTCAACGAGGCACAGGGCCAGAATTTCCTCCAGTGAGTGACCAGCCAGGGCCGTGTCCAGGAGGTTGAACACGTCCACAGGTTCTCACACAACCAGACGCTGCTGGGTCGGTCCTACACAAACCTGTCTGTGGCCATGCACCACGAGGGTCAGTTTGGGGGTATAAACAAACAGCACTGCCAGGCACAGCCACCTCACTCCCGAGGAGACTTGCTGGTTCACCAAGCAGCCCGCGGAGCCGGTGCCCGTGCCCGCCGGCACCCCGCGTCCCACTGTCCCCTGGTGGGCCGCCTGCCCGGTGCCGCCGGTGCCAGCCCCGCTTAGCGCCTTCCCGCCTCCACGCGTGTCTCGTACTCCGACGCGTTTCCAACCGTTTTCGGTCCCTGCCGCCACACTTAACGACTCGGGTGCGCGTCCCCGTGCGAGCGCGCTTCCCGAGGCGCCCGTCTGACTGCTATTCCTTGCAGGTGCCTGGGCTGCCCCCCGCCGCCGAGCCGCCCACAGAGGATCCCGCAGAGGAGCGCCCCTGCCCGCCGTCGTTGCGGGAGCCCGTCCTCCGCTACCTGCGCCGGCACCGCTCGCACCTGCCCATGTATGCCGCGACCGCTGGGACCGTCGGCACCGGATCCCGGACCCCGGCCTATGGCAGGTGAGACGGCAGCGCCGGTTCCGACGGACAGCGGCACCCCGCTTGCGTAACGCCGCGACGAGGGGCACCTGGGGGGGGGGGAGGCCTTGGCGGGGGAAAGTGGGGGTCTCGGTGTGCAGTTCCGAGAATGGTGTGGTTCTCGGCGTCCAGCCCCGAGAAATGGGGAGGTCTCGGTGCACAGCCCTGGCGGGGGAAGGGGTGTCTCGGCTCTCGGTGTGCAGCCCGGGCGGGGGGGCGGTGGCGCGTGCCCGGCGGGCCCGCAGCTGTATGCTAATGCGCAGTGGGCCGCCCCGCCCCGCCGCACGCCGGGCCCCACCGGGCGCGATGGCGGGGGTGGGGGGACACGACTGCGCGGAGAGGGCGGCACCCCCCAAACCCCACCATACCCCCCTCCAACGTCCCAACGGCCCCCACCAACCCACCCGTCCCGCTGACGGGGTGCCCGAGCTCTCGGCGGCCCCCGGTGCCGGGCCCTCTCCGCCCCCCCGCCCCGGTCTCCCTGCGCCCTTTGTGCCGCCCGTCGGGAGGGTCGCGCAGCTTTATGCTAATGACGCGCACAAAGGCGGCGGGCGGGGGGGCCGTGGCTCCGGGGGGGCCGCCGCTCGCTCGCGTGCCGCCCGCGTGCCCCGCCGCCCCCCACAAAGGGACTCGCGGAGGGAGGGGATGGGATGGGAGGTGGGGGTCGCACCCCTGGGGGCGGCCGGCTGCTCGCAGCGGGGGGCGGTCCCGTTACCCTCCCCCCCCTCCTTCCGCGCCGTGCCACCACCTGCGACGCGCGGAGCAGTGCGGCCCGGCCGCCTGCGCCCCCACCTCCTGCTTCCCGCCGCGGGCCGCAGCGCGGAGCGCCCCGCACAAATCCCCGCGTGGGGCGGGCCGCGGACAAAGGGTTAAGGCGGAGCGGGGCCGCGGCCCGGGGCTCGCACCGCAGCGGCTACACCTGCTGCCGGGACCGGCACTTCGCGAACCCAGGAGCGGGCGCTGACACCCCTCCCCCCCGCAAAGGCCGCCCGGAGAGTGCGGAGCACATCCTCGGCGGGTCCGGTTCTACACCCCACAGCGGCACGCGGGAGATGGGGAACGGGGGTGTCTCCGCCTGCCAGCTGTGTCGCCTTGCACCGAACGTTAAACGTTGTGGACGGACACCCGGGAGCCGTGCTGGCGCCGTCCCTGGCCGGGGAGCCGGGCCGAGACCGGGGCTGCCGCCGTCCCCGCGCCCGCAGGGGAGCGAGAAGCGCGGCTGAACAGCCCGGGGTGCTGCGGTCGCCACTCCCCGCGGCGGGGAGGTCCGGCCGGAGGGCGCATCGCGTAACAGGTTACCGCCGATGGGGTCTGCCGGCCGCGCTCCCTGCCGCTCTGGGGAGGACGGGGCTGCTGTACTGCCGGCCCCCGATACCGCGGGGTTCACGTCCTTGACAAAGGTGGTGGGCTCGGGCCGTGCCGCCGGCGGCAGGCTCGCTCATTACTCTTACCCGCTCGGTCAGGCCCTTCGTTTAGCACCTGATGCCGGCGGCGGACAGAGACCCCCCCCCTCGCCGCACCGACGGTCCGCGCCGACACCCTTCCGGCGGGGCTGCCTCCCCTCCGCCAGGACCCGCCGCACAAGTGACTTTCTCCCGCGCCAAGTTTCTTTATTCCCGCGCCCCCGGTGCGTCTCCGCTAACATGCTGCGCGTCGTGCGGGATCGAGCAGGGACCGAGCCCCCGTCCCGGCTTCACACAACTGTGGGGCCGCCTCCACAGACAGCTGCCGCCCGGGCCCGCTGGGCAGCGCTGCCCCCGCCCCGTGCCGGGACCGGCGGCCCCGGGGCGGCACACAAAGGCGCGCGCGTGCCGGGCCGGGCGGGGGCGGGGCCGGGGG
>JANHGN010018502.1:0-33455 GCA_024605025.1 Megaceryle maxima
TGCATCCCAGGATACCATTGGCCTTCCTGGCCACAAGGGCACATTGCTGTTCCATGGAGAACTTGTCTACCAGGACTCTTAAGTCCTCCACAGGGCTGCTTTCTGTCAGATCACCTCCCAGTCTGTACTGGTGTACTTTATTATTCTTTCCCGGATGCAGGACTATCTTCCAGCTCTTGTTTTATAACTCTGTTCTAAATAATTGTGTGGAAATATTCTTATCCCATCTTACAGTAGCTGTTCTAGTTTGTATTAATCAATTAATGTCCTTTGGGCAAAAGCAAGAATAACTTCTGCTTCCTTATAGCAGAGCCTATGGTGAAGATCTGTCAGGTACTGGATTTTGCTTCTGTGAATGTGCAGTATTTACCATGATAGAATTTGGTCACTAGAATATGAAAACCTTAGTGTAGCATGGAAAAACATGGAAGGAACATGAAATATGCATGAAGATTCTCTTCTGTCACATAGAAAGTATGAGGGAATTTGAGTTAGTGAAATGCACAGAAAGTATGGAAGCAATATTTGAAAGTACTTTTTGGAGCTTTCCTTCTAATTTTCTTTCTATTAGAGAACATTGCAAATAAGCCAAAGATAATGAGTATGGGGTTTGGTAATGTTTTGTTTTTCATGTCTTCCATCATTAATTCAGAATGCTGAGCTGAAATCTTTATGGGCTTTTAGAAGGTAATTCACTGAGTCTTGTCTTGACTGGAGGATTTATATAGTTTTAAACACTGGGTTGTTTTTATATTTCCAATTAATTAGCATGCAAATGCACTTGCACAGTGTATTAGAAGACCCACAGTGGGGTCTGCAAAATCAGTCTTGAAAAACTGGTAAATCTGCTGAGTTAAGATATGCATTAGAAGTGCCCTTTGCATGTTCATGATAAAATAATCTTAAATTACAAGGACATATACTGTCATAGGGTTTTTTAATCCTTTAGGACAAAGTATAGACAGTGCTCATTTAGGACAGATTAATTTTACCTCAGTTTAGCTGCCTACCAATTAGACATGTAGCTTAAGCCAGATGTCTAATTATCCTCTAAAGTCAAAGGAGAAATAGTCAGAATTACAGATGGGTTTTCTTCCTGCTCATCTCAGAAGACTGTCTTGGGATGGGATGAATCTCCCCTGGGCATGTCTGCATCTCTTCAGTGAGAACAGCATCTACATGACTACATCAGAGCGGCCCTTTTACTCAGCTAAATTTAGGTGAGATATATCCTGCCTTTAATGGGCAGCTATTTAATGTTGTTTTGCTGCCTCAGTGTTCAGTATGCAGTGCTTTATTGCCATGTTGGGTAACATCCTATTCAAACCCAGCTCTGAAGACAGAATTATTCATTTCCTCTGACTTTTTCTACAGCAATTGTCAGTATTTTATGTGTGTGCTTCTCAAACCTGAATTATTCTTATAACCACCTTGGGAGGTAAGGAGATAATATTACCCCCCATTTTATAGGCAACCTTTATTTTTGGCATTTCCTTGGATTTTGAATATCTGACTTTGCAACTTCAGTAATGTACCTTTTAAAAAAAAAAATCAAACCAAGAAAGAAAAAGCCAGTCATGACAATCAGGTGATAACATAGAATCATGTCTTAATTTCCACTCCTTTTCAGAGGGTCTCTGCTTGACAGGGAAGACTTCTTCAAAACTGCCATGTACTGATAGTAGTGCTGAAACATCTTTGCAGTTTGGTGGGAGAAATATCCTAACTCTCACAGTCCATCTTGAAGGTGAAAAATTATAAGTAATAGTACCTCTTATTTCTTAGTTTTATCCAGGTTTTCTGTCATCAATCAACAAACTTCAGGGTAAAAGGTATTATTCTAGTAAGGAAAAGTTAAGTACTGATAACAAAGTTAGGAGCACATATCAGATGCTGAACTTGCCTAGCTCTCATGGAGAAATTCTGAAGCACAGAAATGAATGACTCAGCTGCCACCCTGCAATTGGTAAATTAAGGGGATTTACTGTGCTGCAACTTTGGTCAGCCTGTGAGGGTCAGATTAAGTTAGTTGGGAATGATTTCCACATGTAAATGGTTCTTGCTCAGAAGGAATACAATTGCAGCCCCAATGGGACTTTCTCTCCTGTAAAATTTGGCAAATGCTGTAGTCTCAGAAGTTACTCACTTTGCAGAAACTTAATGTTCTGGCTTTTTCCAGAGCGCTCTCAAATACATTCCTGAAGCAGATGCTGAAGGGGGAACATGACACTTAGAAAGCAGTTTCTTCAGCATGAAGGTGCTGTCAGCTTTAGGGATCATTCTGGCTAATTTAGGAAAGTTAAAACAGCTTAAATGATCCCTTATGTTAAAGGATACAGGCAATAAGGGGATTAAACTATATTCCTTCATACCATAGGCAGTCTTCTAAAAAGAAAAAAAAATTTAAAAAAGGGTTGAACTCATGACCATATTAAATAGGAGTTTTAACACTGACTGCATGCATGTTGGTTCCCAAAATGAAATTATCATTGCACTGGGTTACAGTGAAAAGCTCCTATGGGAGCTCTAACTGGAGTCAGTATTTTACCTTTGGGACTGATTGTAGGGCATAAACTTGAAAATTGCATTCAATACACTATTCTACTTGTTATTCTAAGCAAGAGAAAGTTATCTGGGAGGCCTTCCTCTTAAAGCAAGAAAAGTCCTCTGTGATTGATGCATGCAGCTGTTAGCTTGATTAAAGTTGTATTTTTGCAATTCAGAAATGAAAAAAAAATTTCTTGCTTCTAAGATATAAGTTTGGAACGCTTCAGACTGTGTTTTAAGGAATGGGAGGTTACTGAAATCACTCAGAGGACTTTTCTTGCATTCATTCATTTCTGTTTTCAATTTTCCATGTTGTTCCCCAAATATCTGTAACTATGGCTGACAGATTTCACTGGTCTTGACCAAAGGGTCTTGTGTGTTGTTTCCACACCTTCTGATGCTAAGAAATTTCTCTTAAAATTAAGTGTTGTTTAATGTTATGAGTGTTATTAAGAATATATAAGAATTCATTTTAAGTCTAAGTCAGATGTTTTCTTCAGAAATGCACACTGGAAATTAATCTGCTGTGAGCATTATAGTTCTTAAAGTGTTTATTGCATGTGCCTGGATATATGAAAACATTTAGCTTTACAGAATCCTAGAAAGCTTATATTGCCAATGTCCCAGGAAATGGGCCATCATGGCCTTGAAATTCAGACAAGGATTGATCTTTTTTCCTGTATCTTTTTTTATAATGATGGGAATCCTTATCAAGGACTATGAAGCTTTTTATTGTAAGGCTATATAAACCCAGCTGCACATTCCATCCCTGAGGACATCAAAAGGAATCAGTTTTGCATCTACCTTTTATCTGAACTTAAACTTTTCATACAGATTGATGAAGCTGCTTGCTTTCTTCTGCATTCCTCTTTTCCTGCATAATCCACATAACTTCTCCTGTGTGGACAGAATATGCTCTGAGGGAGGTCAGTGACATAATTTCCTTCACCAGGATGCAGTGTAATATGTCCCTGCCTCTGGAAGATGTAGTGAAGTTTACAGTTTGTAAAGTGGGCTGGTAAATTTACTGAGATGGAACATGGTTATGGTGACCAGAAAGCAAAGAGCAAGACCAGTAATCTTTCAGAAAATGTTGTGTATTTAAAGACGAGAGGCCAAGACCTTGATTTTTTTCACTTTGTCAGCAGGTCTGGATAGAATCTGTACATAAGTGCATACCATTTTTGGGGAAACCTGATAATTTTCACTACACAAATACACTCCAGATCGTCATACTTCTAACTGGCATAATCAGAGCTGATTTGTGTTGTCATCACTTACATGCCTGGAAGACAGGTAATTATCACAGCAAATTGACTGAAACAAAAAGCATTGCTATCTGCTTATGTAAAGAGACAGAACTCTGTCTCATATGTAATTATTTTTCTTTTCCATGCTCTACTGCATATCCATTTTATGTGAACTGATAATCATGCATTAAATATGTATTCATTCTACTGGTTTAGTTTAATATAATTTTATATACATTTTAATGCATAGTATTTGAAAATATCTTCTGCCAAATTATGATACAGAATTGTAATTTTTTTAAGAACAAGGCATTACATTGGACTGTACCTGTTAAATAAAATACAAAGAAACAACAGTGTTTCAAGTGGCCAGTATTAGTTGCTTTGGAGTGGTTAAGACACCAAGGGTGGAGTATTAGACTTTACCTTGCTTAAGGATCAGCTGTCTTGAAGGACACTGTCTTCTGCTTTAAAAGCAGAGGGAAAATTTCTGCAATTTAATTTGGAAAAACACTTTAATTCTTTCATTACTGGTTTAATTCATTACAAAAGGAGCCTAAAAGGTTATGTAGTAAATTTTGTGATGCAGATGACAGAAAAGGAATATCTCACATTCACTCCTTGAGGACAATTGGGTTTGGGTTTATTCTAGACTTTTTAAGGCCATGCTTAAATGGGAAACTGCAGAGAAAGTGGTGCCTTGTAAATTCTGTTCCTCTTTGTCAGGAAACTGTTTAAACATGGATGGGTGAAACAATACACTAATTTACTTCAGTGTTTTATGTGTACATCTTAGTGCTGGGATTATAAAAATGTTATTCCAACCACCAGATTTTGTACAACCAGAATTCTACTAATGGCCTTTTTAATAGAGGACTTTTTTGTCCTGTAGCAGTTCAATGTGAGGTCTGGTGTTTGAAGCTGACAGGAAGGAAAGAACACTTTAGTGAATCTTCATATATTGTCAAGAATATTTAGACATGAAGTAGTAGTTGTGTGGGGTTTGTGTTTTTCTTTTGTTTGTTTGGTTTTTGTGTTTTTTTTAATAGTTATGTTGTTCTGTAGAAAGTAACCAACACAAATGATCATTATTTCCTGTCTCAGACAGATAAAGCTTTAGCTATGCTACATATACAAGACAAACCTTATGAAATAAAAATGAGGGATGTAGTCTGTTAGCTTCTCCTTTACACTATATTCATATGTTAGCTTTTGCCTTCCACAATCCGGTATACACAACACTCCAAATAAACATTATTCACCTATGCCTATCACTGAGATGTCTGCCTTTTTAACAAATATGTAGTATTTAACTGCCAGTCTGAAACGTGCACAGATGTAACATGATGTGTGTTGATAGTTATGGAAAATGTTGGCCATTCTCAGAGTGGATAGAGATGTATGTCCTGAAAAAGGGAGGTTATTGTTGAGATGTGTATACTGGTGGGTGGAAGATGGATGGATATATTACTGCACTACTCTGCTCTGATGAGCTCTGTCTAGAATATGCAAGCAAATAATTTTGTGTATCAATTTTCTGTCTAAGAACTTTGTGTAAAACCTGGTACTTATTCATGTACCCCCACTTTTATTAGGCAGTATTAGTTGTATGTTTCTCTGAAAAGTCCTCTTATTCCCAGAGCTCTCCCATGGGGTGGTCTCCCTTCCTTCCTGAAGCTCCCTATGGGTATATTTTGCCCCAGCACCACTGTAGGTAAACTCAGCTATATCTCCAATTTTTCTCATGTTGTTTTTTTCTAACATATCCTTCCCTCTCTCCACCTTGCCCCCTCATAAGTTACTTTTGTCAGTGTTATATCAGTCTCTCCTTTAGATTTTTGAAATAGTGGTTACCAATTATTTAGATTGTTTTAGATGCTTAAATATTTTAGACTTCAGAACATAATCCAGTGTGCTCTTGTGACTGAGCCTGCATGGCTTAGGAAGTTGTTAACTCTCAGTTTCTATCTGTTACTACCCCCTGCCAAGCTCTGGCACCCTAACAGACAGTTTGGGCTTTTCAGTCAGACTGCACTGAACTGACCATCTCTTGTATTTTTGTCTGTTGTATGTTCTCTGTACAGTTATCATAATGCACAGGCCATTGCTGATGCATCTCCTTCACACATTTCAACTGTCTTTATCATTACACCTGTTGTATTACTGAATATTGTAACTGGGGTTTTAACCCAAAGATCATTAAATACTGTGGTTTAATCTCATATGGATTCTCAAATGAATTTCTGAATGAGAAAAAAATCCTGACAATGTTCTGAAAAACTGCACAATAAGTGACATCTATCACTTTTTTTTTATTTTTAGCTTTCCTTGTAATGCTACTTTTGGCTGGATTTCTTTCTTTAGTGATCACCATAATTACAGTTGAGTAAAGGGCATCTCTTTGACTTCTGTTTTTCAAAATTCTTTCTAATTCTTTCATGGAGTATTGGATACCAATGTTATTTTCTATTTTTGACTTATAGACTTCATTTACTGTATAGCTTCTGTAAAATAAAAAAACCTGTCAGCATTAACCTACACAAATGCTGTCACTTCCTTCATATGGATTAATTCAGACAGTATATTGTATTTCAGTGCACAGATTGCTTTAGCATTACTACCTGCCCATTTAGGGGATTAGCATTTATCCAATGTTGCAAAACTATGGCATTCTGTCTCTTAAAGTTACAGAGCAGTATTATTTACAGTAGTGCCCTCTGAGTAACAAACTGCTCAATTGTAGCTGTTGCTGCTCTCCCACTCATTGCTTGTACACATAATCAGAAACTGCAGCACTATTTTGTTGCAGGCTTTGTTTATGAATGTTCTTTTTAGATCTCAAATCATGGCGGTAGTTCCAAAATTAACTAGTCAAACAAGTGCTCTTTAGTATGGGACATCATTTTAGCAAGTAATATGATCCAAATCCTGTTTCAGGACTCAGGCCAAAATCTTGAATGTCTAATAATTTTGGGTACTTCTGCTTTTCAATGCCCAGCTTCAGTAATTATTTAGCCTGATTTGTTCATTTGTGCTCAATCGTGTGCCAAGAGGTTACAGGGCTTCCTGACTGGACCTGCCTGTGGTCACTTTGTGTATTGGCAGAGAAAGCGAGTGCCTACTGCCTGCAGACATACTTAGAAGTGGGTGGAGCAAGAATCACTGCATCCATTAGAAATGTTGAATGGGTTTTTAGAGCACTACTCAGAAGCAGCTGTGTCAGGTACAGCTTGTATTCCTCCCTTCCTCTTATTCTTCCTTCCCTTCTCTCTCCCTTCCTGCCTTTACTGAGGGATGTGCAATTCAAAAGCCAGTGCATGGCACCAAAGGAGACAGAGCTGGGTTTCCAAAGCTAAATGAATTGCTGCCATTATATAAAAGCATTACATAACTTAAATCAGGTGGGGTATTGATTACTTTTCTCAAGGGTCTAATTGAATCTGATAATGGAGCAAGCAATTTTTTTAAACACTTAAGAACTATATTATCTAAAAGGCACATCAGATGGATGTAGCTGTCAATATTTTTGCCAATAGCTCAAAGAATTGAGCATGTCCTTAAAGGCTGTTTGTTAAAATACCGTAATTTCATGTTTCTGTGTGAAAAAGGATATGCTAGGTAAACATAGAAAGAAATCCTTTCTCCTTCATTTTCCTTAATTTTATCTTCCTTAACAATATACCTTTCAAAAATAGCCTGTGCTTACTAACATTTGCAAAAGGGGCATGTGGAAATTCATGTAAAATCAGGACTCCTGACTTAGCAATTGCACTTTACACCTGTGCTTAAGGCTAAAAATATTTTTGAATGCTATACTGGATATGTCCAGAAATAAATGATGTGGGGTAGATATCTGATTTGAAAATATGCCAACTGTCTAAACTCTGAAGGAAGTGTTTGGATGTCAGGTATATTAATGAAGTGAAAAGCTCTGTTTTATAAATGCAATACTGTACTCTGATTCCTCTCTGAGTAGGTTCTTGGGCTCTTCAGTAGCCTGCAGGAAGGGTTTGGGGCTGGTTGGCAATAATTACATTGGAACCTCTTTCACTCCCTTGCATTTATCATTCTGGCCACTCTCAAAGCCCCTTAGGGCAAAAGCCTGTATGGCCACCATTGTTCAACCTGTCCCTGCCACAAGAGCCGTGTGGTCCCCTCAGCTCAAGGGATGCTTCAGATTCAACCTCTTAGCCTGAGTTACTTGCTAATTAGGGATACAGGTTTTCCCAGTACTGGAAAGACAATTGGGCATGCCCATTACTGCTGTCTTTGACAGCCCAATATGTTAAGCAATGGAGCTTCTGCTCTGTGTCCAGTCATTTTGAAGACTTGGTGACCATTTCTTGTACTTGTGGGCTACTGTAAAGAAATGTAATAGTCATATTTGCAAAGGGAACCACTGATATTTAGCTACACTGTGCCCATTAATTTCAGCAGAACACATAAACCTTACTTTTTACTATATTATGTCATGCTTAAGGTACATTTAGAAAAATTGACTTTTTTGTAGACTTGTGTTAATGTATTTACTTTCTATAATATCTTGTTACCTTGTCCGTGAAAACATCACAGAGGTAAAATTGGAACATGAGTTTGCTTAATAAGACACTTTGTTATCATCTTGAGTAAACATTCATAAACAGTCTTGGAGCGCTTAGAAATTACACCAATCTGAAATGAAAGTGATCTTGCTTCAAAGGGGTTCTCTCCATGTGTGAATTTTGTTCTTTCTCATAGCTGTGGAGCCTAAAGCAAGGCTTATTTATGCCCCTTCACCAATAATGCACAGGGAAGATTTTCAAGTACTTGACTGTTGTCCCATTTGCATTTTTAAGCTACTTCTTCAGTGCAAGAGAAATAAGAAAGAAATTACCCAGTGTTACAGAACATAGCTTCTATCTGATTTAGTGGTTCTATTACCGTTGTGATTCATGGCTAATTCATGCAAAAGAAATTACGTTATATATTACTATTAGGAGATTAATGTTTCATGAATTTAATATATGCTCTTATGGCTACTGCAAAATCTAATTCCTTGGCCTAAAATGTCACCAATGTCTGCTTGTTTTAGGTAAACCAATTTATTTTAGTATAGTAGTGCTGAGGGAATATGTTAGCTGAAATTCATTTTGAGTGGAGCCACTGCCCTTTTCTTTCACCCTCTGTCCTCTCCCTTCCATAAATTCCATTAGAATGATGCAGGAAAAAAAACACTTAGCTGACCTCATGCAGGAGAGAATGACATACTAGGTTACATCATCAGGAAGGGAAATGTCAGGTACTTAAGAACAAGCCTATTGGCTATACATAGAAAAGTTAATTTATGGTATTATGTATAGTCAGTGGTCATATTCTAATAACTTGAGTGTATTATCACTGTACTGCTCTCCATGGCATATGGCTTTCTTAAAGGCCCTCAGCAGTGTTCACTGAAGACTTAGAATGGGTAATATTAGAGACTATTCAACTCTGGTAAATGTAAATATATAATACTATTTTATGTCTAACTCAGATTCAAATTTACTCATTTTATAGATAAACCAGTGACATCTTGCTGTATTAAAGTTGTTTTTTTTTTCTTCATACACCGGTGTCCGAAGGATTCTGCAGTCTGTGCTCAATCTGAACTAAGCTGCGGTCTCCTCTGAACAGCAGTGGAGGTAAAAGCAACCCTGTGGATCATTTTATTCATACTCTGTCTCTGACACTGTTAATATCTATCTTTTTTTTTTTTTCTTCTTCCCTCTGCAGAATGGAGTAATGGAAACAAGGAAGAGGGAGAAGGCTTCTTCTCAAAGCCTGTGTCTTGGTGTCTGGCACACTTGTGCAGGATAGTGGGATGAATCCCGTTCAGGCCAATTCTGTTCAGGACAGGCAGGATCAGTCCCTAAAACAGCCTTACCTTGACTGGGAGATCTTAAATCTACATACATTGCTTTCTGGTCTGCAGTTACAAAGATGATCTTGAGTTATTAACAAAAGAGTGCACCTTCTTGTTTTGAAAGGAAGAGGTTTCTGTGACAATTCCTTCCACAAAGACTTTTCATCCTTTAAGGTGGTGTAATTTCCCGTACCTGCAGTTTTCTGTGGTAGTTGTATTGCAGTTGTATTGTATTTCAGGAATCCCTTCCCAAGTGGATTTCCATCTCTAAATGATCTTTGAGCTACTACCTTATCCACTCTCAAAATCCATTCACTGAACCAGCTTTATTACAGTGCCTAAAAGGCATATACAATACATTGTTAATTGACAGTTGAGGATTACTTATCGTTAGTGATTTACTTTTAAATTACTTTAATGAGATGAGAAGCAATAAACCTGAGCATATAACTTAGTTTCATAATGTTACATTATTGCTGTTATCCTCATGTCTATATGCTTCCTATCTGCAGTTTACCTAAAATTGCTGGCTTGTTTGTGTTTTGAAAAAGACAGTTGTCTGAAGCAAAGGCAGTGCTTTCTTTTGTCATTCAACAGCAAATTCAATTGTCCTCTGATGTGTCTTAGGGCATAGGAAAGATTCCACAGGAAAGATTTCATATTCTTACTGAGGTTTGGTTTTCAGTATTTTGGACTGATATGCCAAGATAAAACTTCAGGTGATAAATTCTTTTGACTTACTCTTCTGTTTGAAATGAAAACTTCTGTTCTGTAATGGAAATGTTCCTGCTAAACTGTCAGAAGTTTTCATGTTTACTTTTAGTGTTTTTCATGAGCTAGAGGTTTGTTGATTGATTACTTGTTGCTAATCTTAAAAAAAAAACCCAACAAAACGTTTTCCATGTATTCATAGGAGAAAGTAACTTGAAAACATTTTTTCATGTAATTATACCAATCATGAATTGTATCCAAAAAATAATTTAGAAAGTTTTAAAAGCTGTAAGATTTAAGGTTATGTGATTGGTAACATTGCATGAATTTTAAAAATTGAGATGCATTTTTTCCCCTAAAAACTTTTCCTTAAACTTCTTTAACAAAACTTCTCATCCAAGTAATCTTGGAGAGGGAAAGCAAAAATTTTAACAGGCACCTGCAGCTTGTAACTGAGCTTGAGGTCTTCCACGTCTGTGTCCCCACCACAAGTGTTTTACTCCCTGACACTGCTCCAGCACTTACTACACAAAAGGACAGAAGTCTCCAAAAGCCTGTGCATTTATGAATCACTGATAAACTTAGTTTCATTTTAATTTCATGTTTATCACTTGTATTTTATATATTGAGAGATATCCCAGCTTTAATTTTAGGTTGTCCATGTATTTGCATGTGTATGGGTTTTTGTGAGCTCCTGTAAAAAACATATTGGTAAAAGAATAAAAAAGCTTCCCAAGTGAAAATAATTCTGAAGGCACATCCTCAGAAAACTTAACATTTGGGCTCTATATTGGAACTTCTAGAAGCCTTAGACCTTTTTGATGTAAATGTGGGCTTAGTGAAGAGCAGCCTTCCCAGAAGGAAGCTTAAGTGGCCTGAGATTGCAGTTCAGATAATAGATACCTTTGCTTCACTGCTGAGTGAATGCACTTTAAATCTCTCTGCCTTCAGATGAGGATTCAGTAAAATCGATTGCTGCTTTCTACAATTTAAAGACAGATTATACTTGAAGTAGTTTTGTTGATTTAACTTTTTCTGTAATTGACTCTAAATTCTTTGCTTAGGCCCTTGATTTGATTTTATATTTGGCAGCAGCATTAGTCTATTCTTAATTTAAGTTAAAGTTAGCCATAATTAAACTATGGTATCATTAGCATTTCTAATAAAATTGGGTTTATTTTAGTAAGTAATGTGGATCTTAAATACTCTTAAGACTCTACTTTGTTAGTCCTTGATTCATAGGCTAAGCCACAGAATAATATCATTGCTAAATTTGTATTGGTTTTGATATTTTAGTCCTACTTGTAAAGATTCAGGCATACTGTTTCAGCTGAACTAGAGTGTAGGAAAGAGAATACAAGCACCACACTGCTGATGTTGTTCATACAATAGGTTCATACAGGCCACATCTGGCAGCAGGTGAAAGCATTCTTTCTGCTTCAATTCCATCTGCCTCTATTTTAAACCAGTTTTGATCTTGCTAACTGATTCCCATCCATCCTTTCTATATACTATTAAATATAAGCATCAGAGTAGCAGTTGCATCCTAGTGGTAGGAACATTTTCATATTGATGTGTGTTCCTATTAACACTTTTTAAAACATAAATTTTTGCTGTTACTTTCCTTTTGGTGGGACAGATGGCATTTAATAACTGGCTTCTGCTCCAAAACTAGTATGGAGGTGTAGAAAGGTGCCAGTGAGTAGGCCAGCAGAGAGGAGATCATTTTTATAGCAATTTGCTGTGGACGAACTAAATAAATATTATTCCTCAATTTTCTTCTAAGTTTTGATAAGGAGCACAAAAGCTGAGAAACTTTTTGGGGAAGGACCAGACTTTTGCTGTATTTGGAGCAGAGCCTTTACTCTCAGAAGGGGGAGAGCTGAGTAGTAAGGGGGAGACATCTTGTCTCTCTGGAGGTAGTAGTACTGGTATTGAACATAGCTTGAGTCTGGACTCCACAAATAATTTATACCTCATCATTAACTTTCTTTGCTCTTGCATTCTCCCTAGCCTCAGACAGGCCTGCTTAGCACAAATCAAACTGGAGCTATGGACAAGTCTGTTTGAAAGGGACTTGGTTCATTTCATGCTTGCATTTTGGAGAGGCTTTTCCTCATGAGATGGTAGATACAACACAATGACTCTAGCTTTCTTTACGTATCTCTTTGGTTTTAATAAGAATTTTAGATGGATAAAAATGGTATGGAAAAAGCTCCAGGGCGCTTTCTTTTATGTTTTGTCTGTTTCAGGGGAAACATCAGTACCAGAAAACCAACACCATGCAGTGATCCAAGCTGCTTAGTGGTGTAGATTAACACAAGTTGTGGACTGTGATCTTGCAATATTTATTCTTTGTTTCTATGTAAGCATATTTTCAACTTCAGCTGCAACACTGAATAAATAATGTTCAAGCATTAAGTACCTCTTTTGCATTTCAATATTTTGATATTGGTTTAATTCTTCCTCCACCAGTAGTAGTGATTTGTTTTTGTGACTCTCTTGGTCTGTCATTCCACTCCACTGGCAGGATGTTAAGACTCTTATTCAAAAGTGGGAAACAACTTGTACAACACATTGATTTTAATCAAAACATATTTAGTCTATTCCAGGAGAAATGATGCCTGGCTTGTTCTAGAAATTACTCACTTCTCTGTAATCCATTCAGAGTTCTTGTTTGAATGAAGTTAGAGACTGTTGCGCGCAAGAATATCTACTTTTCCAAAGTAGGCTTAATGTTATTGAATATTTAAAGATATATTTAATCTTCCAGCTGGCAAGGGATTTTGTCCTTTTGACCAGAAATCTTGAAATCTGCAGAAAATCTGTTGCAAAAGCTGGGAAGCAGAAACCAAAATAATCTTAAAACCCCTGTTAATTATTTTTCTGGAGCATATTTAAGCCTACAGCTTATTCTGTCTCCGATTTAAATGTTTGGGAAGCCTTTTCATTAAGTAACCCTGGGAGAATCTGAATTCTTTCTAGAATGCAGAACCATGAAATAAAGATTTGTCTGTATCCCCAATTGATCTGCAGGGCTGTTCAGTTATTATATGCCTCTGCTGAATGTATGCAGTTCAAGGCAGGGTTACTCCCTGATAAGAAATTCAGGCTGTATGTGGATGTATGAATATTTATGTCTGCAGTTTCTTTACACATGCTGCTTAAAATTGACTGTGGTTCAAAAAACCCATGACATCTGCAATATCTGGTTCTTGATGTAGGGCATGTTTATAAATGTGCTAATTTCTAACTCCTCAAAACATTCTAGCCTTTGCCACTGTCCTGTGACTGCTCATTTAAAAAAAAAAATTAGCTGCATTAATGTTTTGTTTTCTGCTTCTTTATTTTCTGTATTGAAAGTAATACTTGCAGCATTACCTATTTTGTCATCTTTCAGTTGTCATGCAAGCTATTGTTTCCAGGTGACTTCAAGACAGTCATCTCTTAATGTCTCTCCTTACAGCTAAGTCACATCTCAATTTTCATCTAGTTTGAACCAAATCAGATGATGGTTGTTAGGGGTGAGAAACAATGGACTCCTGAAGGAGAGTTTTTAGTTGTTGCTCTGCCACCTCATACCTAGTTTTTATAATTTTTTATTTGTACAATATTTGGGCTGCTGATTTGTATCTTTCTCCAACACAAGATCACAAGATGTATTTGAGATAGTAGTGGAGGATTTTCTGCATGGTTGTTACATATACAGGCTTTTTACTATGCCTGGCAGTGTCTGTGTACCCTTTTCCAGGGTGCTTCTGGCTGCCCCAGATCTGCAGACTCCCATGGACCTTACCTTGCTCTGAGGCATCTCCTCCATGTAACAACTACCACTGGCAGCTTCTGCATATTTCCAGTCCCCTCAGTTCTGGGATCATCCCCATTATGGCTTGCTCAGGCTTGAGGTCTCAGCAAAGCATTTCTAACCTGGGTAATGGGTTGGGTCAGAGATGCAGAGCTGTGTGCTTCAGACCAGGCAGATCACCCTGGACTTCACCAGGCAGGAACCCAGACATACTAAATCCAGCACTGCTGCTCTTCTTTATAAACATTGGATCAGGTCTTTAGACACTATATTCTCAGCCTCCTTACAGCAATTATCTTCCATAATGTGTCCATCATAAAGTTTTTAATTGGTTACTTAACTTACCCACTGAGCGTGAACTGCAGCTGGAAGCATTAGACATTCTTTGGATGTGATGCAGCTTTAAATGCCGTCTCTGATTATTTTCCTCTTACAGTAGCAGAGTTACATTGTGTAGCCCTTGTTAGATCTTTGATGAACTATAGGTGTCTATTAGCCTACTATCTAGCTGCTTATCAGTCATATTCTCAAGTTCCCCATTGCTTCTGTGGCATAGCTAGTATAATTAGATATAACATTATTTCAGATCTGTAGCACATTAACTCTACAGTGCTAAGCAAAAATGGCTTAAAAATCTTCAAGTAAGATTTTTTCAAAATTTGAGGAACCTTGCATAGTCATTGATTCTTTCAGTTAATTATCTTAATTCAATAGTTAATTACTTTTCAACAAAGATGAAATATTGATAGTTTTTTTTTAAGGAATTGAGAACATTTTACAGCTGTGGAAAAGCTAAACAGAAACATAAGATTCTGAGTTTTTTCAGCTCCTATACATATATCTGTACATATGTTCTGGAATCTGTGCATTATATATATACACATGTCATACTGATCTTGAAAAAAGTTTTATCAAAGCTGAGTATTTTATTCTGAAGTGAGTACAGGCAGTAGTGTGTATCTGAGGTCTTTTTCTGGAGAGGCATGTGTGGTCCCATAGCATAAACTGCTCTGACCTCAGTGGAGGTTAGTCCCTCGTGCTGGGTGGGATTTGCTTTGCCGGGCACTGCCTGCAGTAAGCAACTGTTAACAAGGGCAGGCAACTTCTGCACTGGTGCTTGTGGTCTCAGCATCTTTCTCTGCTGCTGACCTGAGAAGGATGTGTGTTTTAAGATGTGTTTCATAGTACATGGATGAGTCATTTTCCCTTTCCTCACCTTAAATTATGATTTATTACTTCACATTGTTTTGATATACTTTGCTGGATTTTCTATATACTAATTATTTTTTGTATTCTGAACCTTTTTCTTCATAGTCATAAAATTTTCAAAGATGAAGAGTGTGCACTGGTGCAAAACTTCTAATTTCTGTTGTTTTTTGGTTTCCCGGTTTAGAAGATTCTAGCTTAACTTTTTTTTGTCTGGCTTTTTTCTTTTCTGAAGAAATGGCTGAGCTATAAGTTAAAATAACATATATGCTATGTGATACCCAGGAGCTGCAGTAATATAGCAAACTCAAGAAGCTTTAGAA
Source organism: Megaceryle maxima (assembly GCA_024605025.1). Classification (NCBI taxonomy): domain Eukaryota; kingdom Metazoa; phylum Chordata; class Aves; order Coraciiformes; family Cerylidae; genus Megaceryle; species Megaceryle maxima. The sequence goes on from JANHGN010018502.1 coordinate 15,724, forward strand.
GTGTATGGATTTCTGAGTACTCAGACATTTTAATATTTTCACTACAGTCAAAGGCAATGTGCAAGCTATACACTACAAAAAAAAGGCAGAAAGAGTATCTATGTTTACTTACATTAGAAAAGCAGTGAGCTGTAAATAATTTAGAATGGCCTTAATACTGCAACTCTGAAATCAGTATGACTTAGCTCAAATTTATTAGTGAGTACAGTTGAATCTAAGCTATTTTAAGAACATTTTATATCTTGCTATAATTACACTACTGGACCTAAGACCCCTGTGCAAATGAACCCATTTGCTGCATTGCATGGGCTGCACAAAATTCTGTCAGGACACAATACCACCAGAATGTCAACTTATTTCCTTCAGTACTCACTCTTTAACATCCAATACCATGATCCTGTCACAAGATGTGTTCAGCTGTCCCCTGTGCATATGCAGAATGCTATGGTCACTACTGGATCTCTAAGTTAATGCTTACTTGCATATACCAGAGAGCAGAAGGGTACTCTATTTCTTTCTCCCCTATGATGAAATGTCACTACTGTTGTTTCAGTTGCAGCTTTCTTTTTGGTGCGTGCAAGGATGCAAATGGAGAGAGTTAATTGGGAAACTTACTTGAAATGAAAAACCATGAACAAAATATTAGTAAATGTTTGCCCAAAACATGTTCAACTTTTCAGAAGTGATGATACTGGTGGGTGTGCTCAGAAGGTGAAATGACAAGAAAGGAAGGAAAAGAAGTTAGGACCCAGAGTGTTTGGATTTTTCTTTTTCTAGGGATGAGAATGTAATTCTACAACATGTCGAAAATAATTTATTGAGGGGAAAGTTACACAGAAAGAAAATCTTGAGAAAAAATTCTCTCTTCAATTAAAATGTTAATGAAAAGGCCTTTTTTTCAGGGCTTTATCTTAGTGCTGTGCTGGAAGATGGATAGAGCTTTTTCCTTGGCCTGATATGGTTGCTTAGTATATTTACAACTAAAACCTTTCTATATGTTTAGCTTGAGGACACCAGGTTCCCACATGCCATGAAAAATATTTTTTTTCTTTTGCAGGCCTGAATAGCAAGACTTTAAGAGTTGCACTTGGAGGCATGAACATACAGCTACAAACACTTCCAAGCAAGCTGTACTTTAGACATCTAACTGACCCCTTCAGGCTCCCTGATCAAAAATGGAAAGGCAGAGAAGTGTTAAAACTTCAGAATACGATACGGGTATTTCAGGCTGCTGGAGGGAGGTGTCAGTATTTGAATTACATGTTACTTTAGTATAATCAAAGATGTTTGCATGGGTATCTTAGAAACAGGACAAACCTGAAAGGAAACTTTATTCCTGTTGTGTTGGAAAATGATTTCAGCTGCCTTGTGGAGATGATCCTGCTGCCTGAGCTGCCTTCTAAGGGCAGTCCTGGGTGCCAGCTCTGCACATCACAGATAGCCAGTTAAGAGTAGTCAGCCGAGCAGACTTGTGCGTAAATACAATGTGCATTTAAATTGAAGTGCTTTAGGCACAGTCCACTGCAAGGGATGACTTTCCCAGCCTGTGTTTCATTCTTCAGGGCAATGACACCACCCTTGTGTGAAACAAATGGTGTCCATTAAAGTTAAGTGCTGTTGCTGGGCTGGACTTGCGACCTTCAGATACTTGGCAAAAGGGGTGCAGCATTCATCTGTAGCTAATATTGTTCATTTTTTTTGGTGGTTTTTGTTGTTGGTTGTGGGGTTTTTTGTTTTGTTTTCTAATGCAATAGAAATTTCTTTGAGCCCATAGAGGCTCTGTTTATCCAGGACATGGCTTCATGCTTCAGTGTCTAGCTTTTGTCTGTAAAAATGGTTGGTTTGCTTTTAATTTGCAAGACAAGAATTACTTTTCTTTGCAAAAGTGAGTCATAAGGCAGCTTTGCAAAACTTTGCATTACAATATTTATAAGGGAAGAACAAAAGATTACTCGATGCCATTCTAATAAGTCATGTAATGTGTATTAGACTCTTCATTACATGCACCAGACATTTTCTGAGAACCCACGGAAAGAATTTGGCTTTGTATTTGTAACCAGCTAGTGTATATTTTAGGAATATTTTTACTGAATTTCAATCCAGAGGTGTAAGATACCATTCCGAGTCTTCCATACACAAAGTAGTCATACATAAAGTGAGACAGTCTGCCTCCTGGGCAGAGAAGCCAAGCTGCAATTATGCATCTGTGAGACATAGAAATAAAATGAGCTTGAAGGGCCCATAATGTACTTTTTGTCTCATCTTTATTCTGTTTCAGTTCCCAGGCTTCTGGTTTTCTAGCGGGGGCTGGACATATTGTTGGGTGGGAACGAGATAAATGCTAACAATTATTTTCATCCTGGGGTACTTTTTCACAAATGTATGAATTGCAAGAATTACTATAAGTAGTTTAAAATAATTGTATTGAGTTCATGGACTACTGCACAAGTACAGTCTTTTGAGATCACACCATACTGGCTATGTCTCTTGGCACCTAGAACAGGCTCATCTCTACTTTTTAAATGTTTTTGAAAGCTTATTTATCATGTGTTGTCCACAAATTCATTTGTCTTTGCTATTTTGAGTCAAATATTTTGCACTAGCTATTAATTTGAACTTCTATGTTGAACTCTGGGAATTCCTTTGGGAATGGTTTTTTTTGGAACAGATTCAGTAGCACCTCATGATGGACTAATTAAACTGCGAAATGACAGGCTAATCTGAAAGCCAGAAGGCTTTGAATTTATTTTATTTCATTTCCTTCCAGTGAGCTTGTTTACTTGGCTTTATTTTATAATATATGTATCTGAAGTTCTGGGCTTATGTACATAAATTTAAAAAGGATTAGGACCGCAGCCTGAATACGACAGTGGTATGACTGTGTGCAGTACAGAACTAGCTGCCCACACTAAGGTGTGTTTATTTCCCATTTGACTTCATTTTTGGAGAGAAGGCTAGGGAAAAAACTTTGCAAGACTGGAAAGCCAGTGCACAAGGTTTCCCCTGAGACTGTGGGAGGCCCTATCCTGCCTCAGCTCAAGTACTCTGTTGGGTCATTAGCAGTGGACTATTGCCCATGGCAAGAAGGATCCTATACAGTGACTGGAGCTGGACTGGAGTAACCTGGCCTGCTGAGTGCTACTGGCAGTTTTGGTCACTCCTGAGTCCACAAACAACTCCACTCTCAGCAGCTATGTGATGCCAAGCCAACACCTTCTAACTGCAGAACCCTGTGCAAGTGCTGGGCTTTGCTATCCTTCTTTTTCATTCTTCATTGAAAATTGTTTACTGAGGCTTTAGACCACATATCTTAGGCTTATAGCATTGGGAATGTTTTGGCTGGGGGAGGTTGAAGGCAGTTGTCCTGTGAGCCACCAAGATGGACTTCTGAAGGTCTGGTTTTGCACAAGGACTGAAAGATTTTTTGGGTTTTCAAAATTAAGACTGTTTTATCCTCTAGCAATTATGTTATTGCAGACTGTCTTATTGGAAAAGATGTGAGGCCAGCACCAAAGCCTGCTAAGCAGAAGTGAGTATTCGTGTTGAAGTATAGGCCAGTGTCACAGTTTAGACTCAGGGCAGCCCATTAAACCTACAACAGATGCTATCGGTTAACCCCTCTCCCTCCCCAAAGGGGAAGAGAAAGGGAATAAGGGAGAGAGACTAAGCAATTAGAAAAGGAAGCTAGAACAGCTTTAATGAAAATGAAAATAATAATAAAAGATGGAATATATGCAGAGCCAGTACTGAACCCAACTTCCCCTGGTGGTAATTGTCACCATCACCACTGATGCTATGGAGCAGGCACCAGGAGAGTCCCAGACTGGGCCCAGTAGCAAACAGGAACTGTATTCAGGAGCTGGATTCTGGTACCAGATTTAGGAACACACAGGTTGGGATCAAAGGCAGAGTGGACAGAGTCCTCCTTGGATGCCAGCTATTGAAGAAGAGAGGGAAAAGTTTGACCCTTGTGATCCCTCAGCTTTATACCCAATATGATGTATATGGAATGGAATTTCTTGTTGGTCAGCTTAGGGTCACCTGCCCTGTCTGTTCCTCCCCACAGGTGCGGCTTTTTACTTTCTACACCCCAGACATGGTACACAAGATCCAGCAGTGGTCTTGGTCTGCACACCAATCCTTGGTAGTAACTCTAAGCATGGGGTGTTCTCACTGCCAGCAGCAGACACTGTCTGTGAAAACAGGCTGCTAACTTCATAAAGTGCAGCTAAGTAGAAGAGACTGAGTTGAAAAGTAAAATCACTGAACAGAATTAGTTCTGTTCTCACTCAAACCAGGACAGCCAGGATGTAACACAAACCCAGTGTTTTGCCAGGCCAGGTAATGTAATTTTCCATGCATATGTTACATATTAACTCCTCATGGTTTAAAGTCTTGTCATTTGCCTGAAAGTGCACATATTTTACAGCATTTGAGTTCTGTGGAGAAGAGAGGAGGAAGGGAGGGAATGGTAGAGAGTGTGGATGGGTGGACTGGTTTGTTATCCACTCACTCTCACATTGCCCTTTTGGCTTGAAATGGTCATTTTGGCTTTGGAGTTAATATTTTTTTCATCTCCCCTGTCTTTTTTTTTTAAACCTGGATATCTTTTTTTCCTATCTGTATTTTCAGCTGTTTCATTTGACGTCCATCTGAAAAACAGAGTAAAGCTGAACAGCTTACCTGTCAGTGGTTAAGGGTTAATTGAATGGTTAGCCACCTCATCTGGATGAGAGGTTCAAACAGAGAAAGGTACCTTAGCATTTGGAGACCTGGGCAAAAAAAATATGGGAACATTTCAAAATCTCCACTTCTATGTTGACCTTTGCAGAGCTACCCAAGTAGCGGATCAGTTTGTACAACTATAAAAAAAACAACTGCAGGATTTGTATTTGTGTCAGTAACACAAAATTAGACCACCTTCATTTCCCTTTTTTACTATTCTTAAAAAGAAATAAGTAAAAAGAGATGTGCTTTGAACCTGCAAGTCAGATGTCTGTTTACAGAGTCCAGCCTCCTGAGAGAGCCCATTTAGGATAGGAATCACAGGAAGGAAAGTTGTCGAGAGCTTTCCAATCGATTTCCGCAGGGTGCCTCACAGCACTTTTGATGGCTCCAGCACGAATTTCCCAAAGGGGTAGAAACATTTTGTCAAATGCTTTTGAATCTCCAAGGCCTGGTTTGGGTTGTCAAGAAATATACTTACTGAAACCACACTGGTGCATTCCCACCTTGAAAAATGCACCCTGCTTCTTCCAGATTTTCATGAGGGCATGGGAGTGATCATCTGTCAGGTGAAGGTTATAGCAACATTACTATCCCAAGCAGCAAGACTAGCACAGCTGGGCTGAAACAAAATTGAGATACCTGCAGTGCCTCCCTAGGTTTGCTAGATTCCCTGGAAGACATGCTGTCATCTATTCAGGCAGAACATAAACAGGCTTAATTAGTACAGAATTGGCAAGAGCCCGTATTTCTTTTCAGCATGAACTTTGTTTATGAGTGGCCACCTGAGGACTTTTCAAAAGCTGTTTATCCATAAGAAATCTTGAATACAACTGAATTTTCTGGAAGCTGGTCTTTTACTATTGGATTATTAATAACATTTGCTTTCTGGGTTGCTCTGTCTTCTGTGGTGAGTAGTTGCCTTGAGCCACCTTGCTCACTGCAACTGGAAATAAATATTGGGTCAAAATTGCTCTGTTTTCTGAGCTTTGGCTTTCCTGCCTTTCCCTGGAAAGATGGCAGAGTTTAACTCTTGCCTTCCCTCCCTCCTCAGCCTTTACTGCTCCTCTTGTCAGGTGAAGGACAAAACACTGAGTGGCAAAACTCCACCTTGTCAGACAGTTTAATGGGCTGTAAATAAACTGTCACCCTAGAAGGGACCTAGATATCTCTACAGAGGGCTCAGGGTGTCAATACAATGAATGAAACCTTAGGAAGGCCATTGTATAAGACAGCAAGCAATACAGATGCATTCCCACACTCTTAAAGGAATTAGTGGAGGGATCAGATCCAGATCAAATCTTGGTTGCTTTAGATGGCACTGGCTGATCTACCTCTACAGGATGTTTCAGAAGTGGGCTGTGTTCAGGAAAAGATCCAGAACTTGGAACAAACAGGTTGAATTTTAAATGTTCTTTTGATTTCAGTTCAACTCAATGGTCTTTTATAGTCCTGGCATCTCTGTGTCTGGTTGTGAGCTTAAAGCTCTCTTCTTTCTAAAGAAGAGGTGGCCATGATAATGCACGGTAAAGAGGAAGACTGGGCATATCTCTTCTATCTCTTCACTATCAGGAGACTAAAGGGACAACAACTGAAATTTAGAAGGAGAAGGTTAAAAGTAATTTTACATTTTTTTAAATTTTAATTTGTTTTTCCAGTCAAATTACAGTGAAGCCTCAAGGGGAGAGGGTAGGTACCAGACCAAAGCAAGCAGTAAAATACTATACTAAACAAAATCTATAGGGATTATTTTCCCTTTAATTATTAAGAAGTAATCCTTTCATAACAATACAGCATAATAGCTCAATTCCAAAGGATTAATCCTGCACAGCTAGTTGCTTTCATTGCAGTTGTAGATAATCTGGAAACAGCTCTGGTTAGGTTTCCAATCCTGGGGCAACTACAATAGGTTGTTACACAAGTCTGATCATTTTCAAGTTATGTCCTAAAAGTGGTTCTACCCTGCTCTCAAGAATACATTTGCATAGTGACCAGCAGCTGACTAGGTGTGATTTTCCTTCACACCCTTGGGGTATTCTGTAGCTTCAGCATCTGTCATCTTGTACTTTCAGGGGTCTCTGCTGCCCTTCTCTGGTGTTCCTCAGCAGCCTTTAGCATGTCACTTCTGGATAACACAATTATTGTTTTATTAGTGCATCCTGGTCCCTCTACAAACATAATGGTCCGTTAGGAGATACAGATATATGGCAATATCATTGCTGTGCTAAAAAAAAATTGGTTTACAACAGCCATGTTAGTTGGTCACAGGATACTGTTACTGCTGAGAATAAACAAAGAGAAGACATCAGACATCTGCATAAAGATTGAGACTATCTAGAGATTTCAGTAATAACTGCTACAACTTTGGAAGGGCTGTCAAGCAATACAGAAAGACAACTTCAGTAGTTAAACCAATATCTTCTAGAAGTTGGGAAATGGTCTAATGTTAGGTTGGGCAGATTACCCCACACTCTCTGAAGCAAATAAAAGCAGGTCTGAAAGGGGTCCAGTGTCACTTTCTGGAGGAAATTCAAGTCTGGCTCCTTGGGGCAGGTGCTAATGTGCTACAATGATGTCTCCTGGAGCTGCTTGGCTGGGGCTTCCTGCCAGGGTCTCCCATTGCTTTGAGGTAGGAGAAGGAATAGGAACTGGTCTGGGGAAGACACCTGAGTTCAGCCAAAACCGGGAAAGCTACAAGGAGGCTTAACCTGTCTGTGAGCAGCTGTATGGGAAATAGAGACTTGGCACAATGCTCCCCAGTCTAGCAGACTGAGTTATAAAAAGAGATCCATCAGCTGGGATGTGATGCTAGACACAGATCAAAATAGGCAAAACACTGTAAAAGCAGCAGCAGCCAGTCATTGAAGTGTTTTGTGAAATGGTGGATTCTCCATCCTTGCATAAGGATTGGAAGTTTATTCCTTGAAAAGATATTTTTATTTATGTGTCTATTGAGGATCTTGATTTATGTAGTTTAGACCAAGTAATCCCAGTGTTTCCTTCCAGTTCTGGACCTCACCCTGCTGCTTCAACTCTCTGACTTCTCTGTAAAACTCAGGTGGACAGAAAATCTAACTTTACCAAGTTTCCTTTCATTCCTCCTCTCCAGGAAGATGGTTTCACTGAGCTGTGGTCCTGGCCAGATGCAGAAGACTTTAAACTTGCAAAGAGAAAGGTCTGTGACTGAGCTTTCTTACATGCCTTTTCAGGGTCAGGCTCTCTGCACTTGCTATTTTACTTGCTGATCTGTAAAGACACAACAAGTACGTAAAGCTTTAAGCCCATAGCGAATTCTGGTGTCCTCCATCACGGGATAAAAAAAGGTGTAGCTCCACATGTTTGTTGTAGAAACTGCTTCATGAAGTCTAATGGAAATCCTGCTCATGTGGCAGGGAATAAGGCTTGGCTTGGGTAAGGGATTTGCCCTGTTCCTGCTGTCCATCCCCACCAAAGTGAATTTGCATGGGCTGTGTGATGTTCCAGTGAAAGTACTCTAGGGATGTGTATTTGCTGCTGACTTCTGCTGCTTGATGTGTCTGTCTTTGTGCTGCACTGCAGAAGGGGGGATGCAGCCTGTGACACCTGAAAAAAGACAAGGTACAAAGAAGGATGTGGGTTCATCAGGGGACCATTTCTTTTGCTGGCAGGGATCTGAGAGAGAAAGCTGGATGTAGAATAGAAGCAGCACTTCTTGTGCCCAGCCTAGAAGCATTTTGTCTCCCTGTTTGCAGGACTGGCAGATGGTGCTGTCAGACCACGGGGTGGCAATATTTAGACTCAGTGTGCAGAAGTTAGCCATTTGAGGGAGGCATGGTGTGCTCAGTATGTGGAGGAGATAGGAACAAATTGCTTCAGTTACTGTTAATACTTCATGTTCTTTATCACGTTTCACATGAGGCTACTGCCCCCCTCTGATGAGAACAGCAGTATGTCCAAGGATGCAACTCATATCCTTTCTGGCCTTCTTTCTCCTAAGTAAAGTTTATACCTGTGTTTATGTATAATAAACTGTCTTTCCCAAAAAGAAAACCAGCCACCTTGGGGTGAAGATAACTCTATGTAATGGTTCCTATGAAATAATGATATTTGACAGCAGAGTCAAAACATCTTGACAGGGTTAGTTAAAATACTTGTGGCTTAAAATGTTGTTTTCCTATGTGATACCAGAGCTAGGAGACCAATGATAAAAATCACATGTTTTTTTCACTATTGATGCCAAATAAATAACCTTTTGAAAGTAAATCGCATCAGGACAAGAAATAGAATGCTGTCTTTCCTTAAATTACCCATAAGAATACAGATCAAAATCTAAATTCCCCTTTCATGTTAATCTTTGATTTTGGCAAACTATTGTCCATTGCTTAATTTTGTTGATGTAGAAAAAATAAGGGTGGGAATAGGTTTAATCCCTGCTTAGTTTTGCTGTCTGTCCTACATATACATTGCTGTAATCTGGATGCAAAGATGGTGCTGATAGCTTAGAGCACCTGAGAGCTTTATTTTGATCCTGAAACACGTGGATGTTTGCCTGTGCTTATATACCTGAGGGAAGGACTCAATGTTGCTTAATAAAGGCCAGAAGTTTTATTAGCTATTCAAGTTTCATATAGTCTTTAATGCAGTGGAGAATTAAATAAATATTCTACTGACCTAAACACTAGAGATGTTACTGTATATGGTGACAGAGGTGAACTGTGCTGTAAAAAAAAAAAAAAAACAAAAACAAAACAAAACCAAAACAGTATATAAACAGAGGGTCATACATTTTTTCTTTATGTGCTTGGTCTTTGTTCCCTTAGTGAGAGAACCCAGTGACAGATCAAGGGTTTCACATGAGGATGTAAGGTCAGCTCTCAACTGCCTGGCTACCTCAGGCATCCCTGAATATTCAGCATCCTGTCAGAATTTAGCACAAACACTGAATTGGAAAGATGACCTGTTTCTTAAAGCTGTAGGTTTGTTTCCAAGACGTGGTGAGCTAGCTGAGTTTCACTGGAAGTCTGCTGTCTAATTGCAGCTGGCAGTGTGAGGTAGATAATTGGGGTTTTTTTTGTCTCTTGTGAGCTTCTATAAAATGCCTGCTGCTTTAGAGAAACATTGTGTGTAATGAAGTAATAAAAGGTTTTGATATTTACATAGAATAGGCTACTTCATTGAAGAATTCCATTTTAAAAATGGAAGAGCTGGAACAGTGGGACATAAATGCAACTTGACACAATAAAGGAGTAGTATGGGCTGGTAAGGAACTACTTGGGATCTCTCATCTTCTATTTAAACTGACCAGCACAGCTTTTCTTTAGCAGCCATTATTCTGGCAAGGCCTAATAGGCTGGATTTCTGCTAGAATTTATTATGTGAATTTACAGAAGAACAGTTCTTGTTCTCTCTATGCAATTTGACTTAAAACTGTACGCTACCATGGTTTCAATGGCTTGGTATTGAACCAGCAGAGCAAGAATTTAATAAAAGAGGCTTTCAGGCTGAACTCTAAAGGTACAGTGAAAACTGAATTAAGCCTTTCAATAAGGACACTCATTAGCTAGGTTATAAGGGCATTCAGCAGGTAGTATTAGCTTAATTTGATATAATATGAAACTCTCTCAAGGTCCCTGTTATCTAGACATCTGTGGAAGACCTTGAGCTAGTATCTCTGGTGTGGAGTATATACTGCTCTGGTGATGTGCTCTTGTTGTCCAACCAGAAACACTGGTGCTGGAAGGGTGACTCCAGCTCAAGGGGAACTTCTCTGGTGGCACAGAGGAAATTTAAATGCTACTTTGTCAGAGCTTTTGCTCTTGGCACAGAGAACATCTGAATTTATCACCGTTACAGGGTGAACTGTCGTTCAAACACAAAATGGATGCCTCTGACAAATGTCAGCTGCAGTTAGGGAGCTGCTGCTCAAATCATCCATCAGTAGGGAGATCAAGTGGCTTCATCCAGAGAGAAATGCAAAACTGATCATATTAATATGACAGGCCCAGCTGTGCTTGCCACCTGCAAAGTCTTTGGTCTGGGAGCTTCTGACAGCAGCTGATTAAAGAGACCCAGAAATGACTTCTTCAGAAGTATGCAATAATTATTCACTCAGAGGTACCTGGTGTGAAGAGATGGGAGCATGTAGGTGCTAAAGAAGAGCTGAAGTATCTGTACACCTTTTGTAGGTTGGGCCTGAAGGCATTTCCATAGATCCTTTCAATGTAATGTCAAGTCTTTCATTGTATGCCTTGGTAATATCCTCTCAGCTGCGTTACTGCCATCTCTGGCTGTGAGAAGATAACTATTTGCTGCTTTTTTACACCTGCTGCATCCTGGTTATCCCCTTTCCAGTTGAAGACTACTCCTTTTCTTACTTCCTGTATTATTTTTATCCTTTTGTGCTGTTTCTGAATGCTGTGGCTTTGACAATCTTATCCCTTGCAATGCACTGTTGTGTGGCTCCAAGAACATAGAAGTTCCCCATCACATGGCCCAGCCTTTTTAACATGTATCTCCAGAAGTCAATTACATCAGGTACCTTATTTCTATTATTGTTTTGTTTCCTGTTTACAAGCAGATAAAACTTTTTATTGTCCCACTTTCATAAAAGCAAATGGTACAGCCAGTTTCATTTGCTCCTTGTGCTGCTACAGTCTTCCTCAACACTGACTTTCAGCTACTGTTCTGGTCCTCTGAGGTAGTGCCTGAACAGGACAGCCTACTCTAATTTACGTAGACAGGCTTGCCCACGCTGTCTCCAGTACAGGAAGAATACAAAAGTGAGCTTCTAGACAATACTGTACTCTCTTTATAACTAGCCCCAAGTCCTACTGGGTACAGCTGTCAGTGGATTGAATAACATCCTTTGCAGTATTGGTATAAAAAGTAAAGCTGTGTGTGTTTGTTGCTGGATCCCCTCTTGGATTCTACTTAGCAGGGGTATTCATTTTTTATTTCCAAATTTCATATTAGCTCATTGGCTTTAAGGAATCCAAAGTAATTTGAGTTTAAAGAGCACCCTGGTTTTATTTACATATAAAACTGCTAAAGTGAAAAATGCATTAGACAGATCTGAACAAGCTCGGACCCCTAGGGAATTTCTCTCCATCTGCAATTTTAGTCTCCTTTTCCATCATCTGCAAAGAAAGTGTGTAGTCACAGCAGAAAACCCAGCAGCAGCACTCAGATTCAGACAAGCAGTCCATAAGGACACATGGCAGAACTGCCAGTTCCTTGGTTTCCCCAAATGTGCTGATCCTCCCCAAAGGTTTTATTTGCTGCTGAAGGAGGTGGGCTCTAGAGAAGTTAATACACCTCTAGTTTTAGTTTAGGAAGAAAGGAGTGAATTAGGAATTCAAGAGATGATTCCTAGATAATTTATTTTATTTCACCTTGTAGTTCACCAATTACTCCAGCCATGGTGATACTGACATGTTGTTACAGGATAGTTCCATGAAGTTTCCACGTATCAAAGTAAAGATGCCAAAATCTGCTGAGAATGTGAGCTCTTTGAGAAAGGGACTTTATCATGTTCAGCTCCCAGCACAGCTGGGTTCTCTCCATGACCAGGATCCTGGATAAGAGATCCAACAATGACAAATGACAAAAATTTCTGAGCAAGGAACCACACTGTTGCCACTGTAACAGCCAACATCAAAGTGTTGACTGGCAGTTAAAGGAATCCTGTATTTTGCTGAATCTCTACTGCCCAAGAAAAGGACTTTTAAGCAAGTTTCCATGCTTTGCTGAGCACTACCAAGTAACCACAATGTTGAGCAGAAACCCCATCCCCAGTGCTTTTCAAATGTGTCAGCACTTTATGTAGCCTGAGCATTCCTTGGTGCAGAGATTGGCCTTCTGAAAAGGAAATGCTTAATATCATCTGATGTCCTGTTAATTAGGCATCTCAGCTCTCAGTACCAAACTATTACTCCATCAGTGGTAAGTTAAATTCTTGTTTATCTCTTTCAGTAGAAGACAGCAACCAAGACTGACTTGTCTGGTATTCCTTTTCCACTGACATGGATGTTGTGCTTTGCTTACAGCAATTAAGTGGATTTGCTTCATGGGTTTTCAGTTTCCTTCTGCAATTATGAAGACTAAAACTCTGTAAATTGAGGTCTAAACTAATGTGCTATTGTTACAGGGTAAGATGGAAACCAGTTCAAACTTTTGCCTCAGATTATCTCTCTAGTTTGATTATGCCTAGAAAGCAAAAATAATGCCAAGATGATGTGATGTGAGGGAACTTCAGCTTTATGCAAAAAGAGGGAGTTACTGAGCCAAACAGAATGTGTGAGCGATGGTCAAAGAAGTAGGGAACACATTTAATTTTTGAATGCTGTATGAGCTGAAGCCGCATTTGTATTTTTTGGTTACAGGTAGGTAAGTCGAGTTTGAAATGCATAATGTATCTCTTTATTAATCTCCTTTTGATCCATTTGCCTTATGTTTTGAACAATCCTTGATGGTCATTGCTAGTAAGCTTCCTTCCTGATCAGAAAGAATATTGCTCTTATGGTGGAGTTCTGCCATCTCTTCTTGTAACTCCTTTTCTCCCAGATGGAGGAGTAGTAATAGTGATAAAACATCTGATGTAACCTTTGATGAGATCATTAAGCCTTTTGTCCTGACCATGAGTATTTAATACCTGTTTATGTTCTCTATGAAAGCAAGAGAGATCATTATTGGAATTTGACTTTAACTTGAGTTTTTTAGACATTGGAAAGTGGGAAGGAAGGGGGTCGATGTAGTGAAAGATATGTTAATTTTAATGTGCATTCTGGAATGGTGCTGTGTTTGCACAGTTTACAGCAAACACAGAAGTATCTATTTGATTCTGAACTGTGATATGTAAAAAAATTTCCCTCCTGTTACATAGAAATTTACACTTGGATTCTATAATGACTTATCAACAATTTTTGGAGACTAGGCCAATCTAATTTTGTATATAAAACTGCAGAAGCTCTACCAGTTCTGAAGCAATTGGATGTGTACCAGCAAGGGACTTCAAAGAGCTTGGATTTTCTTTCACGGACTTCCTCAGGGAATCCTTAGAGATTATTTAAACTGAAATGGGTTTGCAGGAATGTATGCTGAACAAAAGCATCAGGTAAGGTAAGAACAAGAAACCATCCTAAAATGCTGTATAAATTGGACATAAAATAAACTCCTTAGGTGCTCAGTCCTTATATTCTTCAGATATAAAATGAGAGATCTATCTTTTTTTCATGGTTGCTTATTTTTTGTCTTCTGTAGCTTTGAGCATTGTTAGATATAATATACAATATGCCGTATTTTGATATTATGTTTGTATTAGGTTTGACTGAGATTGAGCTAATTTTCTCCATAGCAGCCCTCACAGTGCTGTGCTTTGTATTGGAGCTGGAGAGGTGCTGATAACACACCCCTGTTGCGGCTGCTGCTGGGCAGGGCTCGCACAGCAACAAGGATGTTTTGCCAACATTCCCCTCAGAGTGAGATGGGGTGGACAAGATCTTGGGAAGGGACACAACTGGGACAACTGACCCAAACTTGCCAGAGGGATATTCCATAACATATGACATCAGCTCAACAATAAAAGCTAGAAAAAAGAGGAGGATGGGGTGGGGAATCCACTAGTCCTCTGGAGCAACCAATATGCAATTGGAGCGCTGCTTCCTGGAAAAGAGGCCAGACTTCTCTACTTCCTATCATCAGGTGAATAAATCTTGTTTTCTTTTGCTTCCATGTGTGCAACCTTGCTTCTATTTTCATTGAACTGCCTTTGTCCTCACCTATGAGTTTTCTCTTATTTTATTCCCCCTGATCCAGCTGAGAGGAGGTCGGGGGTGGTGGTGGGGAAGTCATAGATAAGCTTGGTGGGCACCTGGAGTCCAGCCAAGGTCAAACCACCACAATGTTAAATGTTCTAAGTCTGCTGAGAAAGATCACATAAACCTAGTAACAATATTTCCATCTTCTGATGTAAGTGGGAGAAGAAAATAAGGCACATTTACAAATTAATTTAGAATATAGCTTCTGTACCACCAGAAAGATGCTACTCTCTTTGGTAATGGAAAGATATGATAATCTGGCTCATGTATCTCTTGCATTCCATAATGCATTGCTTTCATATCTTGAAATTTCATTTTAGCTTAAAGGAGGAGCTGACCTGCATTGTTTTATTTGTTTTTCCCTTCTGAATTACAAGATGACTGTTTTTTGCAGGGAATAAAAGCAATAATGCCTGATCCAACTGTTGTAGTAAAACTTCAGTAATATAGTTCAATTGCTTTGTCTGTTGGCTGAAGTCAGGAATGTTATTGCCTATAAAAGAGTATAAATTACTTTTCCATATAAATCCAGAACAGACAGGAATTCTTAGTCTTCATTTCAGTGTAATACCGATGCCAGAAATACATATTATGTTATAAAACAACTCTTTAACAATATTGTGATTATGCAATGCCTCTGATATATAGTCTTTTAACAACTTGTTGTACAGATTTTCTTAAAATGAACAGAGGAATGAATTAATTCTAGAAATATGAACAAACCCGATACCCCTGTTAGCTACATGCTAAATTAGTTTCTTAAAACTACAGGAAAAATTCTCTTGCTAGCAAGAAATATGTGAAATCTGTCTGCATTTCCCCATCTTCTCATAGAAAAGGTGACTTTTGGGACCCTGGTGCTTCATTTGTGCCATGTTCACTTTGTACCATGCCCTACAAAGTACTGTCATTCTGAAATGGAGGCTCTGCTATCGTTAATGCCAGCTCTAGCATCTGGGATGCAGCAGGATACATTTGACTCAATGGTGATCATGTGACTACATTTATTTTGAATTGGCCAGGATACATGATAGCTTGTGCTGACTAAGGGTTTTATATCTGCCTCATAGTGGCTGCTGGAGCTACTCGCAGCCATAAAGCATCCTATAGAAAAACTTAGCCTATGAAAGGCTTTGAATGTATTTGAATTTGATATGATGTGTCCTTAGTGGATTTGTGCTTTGCCTCATGTGGCTGGTATACTTCTTGTCTTGCACAGACAACTTTAAACCCTATTGTCCTTGCATGTAGACCTGTTGGGCAATGTCCATTCTCAGGTAGACTTTTGTCCTGGTTTAAGTGAAAACTGAACTAATTCTGTTCAGTGAATTTTCAGCTCAGTTCTTCCAACTAACTGCACTTCCTGAAGTTAACAGTGGTTTTTTTGCAGACAGTGTCTGCTTCTGGCAGTGATAACACCCTATGTTAACAGTTACTACCAAGGATTGGTGTCCAATCTTTGGCCACAAGGCCACTGCTGGACCTTGTGTTGGGGAGTGCAGAAAGTAAAAGGCTGCAATTGCAGGGAGGAGTGGACAGGGCAGGTGACCCCAAACTGACCAGCAAGGTATTCCAGCCCATGTACGTCATATTCAGTATAAAGTTGGGGGATCATGAGGGTCTTTTCCCTCTCTTTGCCCTCTTGGCCCACTTTGCTGGCTTGGCTCGGGTCCTCTTCCAGTTTCTTCCTCAGAGCATCCAAGGAGGACTCTGTCCATCCTGCCTTTGATACCAACCTGTGTGTTCCTGAATCTGGTACTAGAATCCAGATCCTGACCACAGTTCCTGTCTGCTGCTGGGCTCAGTCTGGGATGCTCCTGGTTCCTGCTGTACAGCATCAGTGCTGATGGTGACATAATTGACGATGGGGGAGGGAGGGGCTGAGGGTGGGAGGAGCGTGTTGGGTTCAAAAGTGTTTTTGTATATATTTGTATATATTCCATCTTTATTATTGTTATTTTAATTTTCATTACAGCTGTTCTAGTTTCCTTTTTTAATTGCTCAGTCTCTCTCCCTTATTTCCTTTCTCTTCCCCTTTGGGGAGGGAGGGGGGTTAACAAAGAGTGTCTGTTATAGGTCTAAGGGGCTGCCCTCTCCCTAAACTGTGACAGCTTTCCACAAAGAAATATGGGCAGAGCAAAAAGAGATACCTTCTGACTGTGTAATATACATTGAACATAGCCATATGGAATCATTCTTTGAAATCCAGGCAGGATGATCAGTAATCCTTGCAAGTAGACCTGTTAGTCAGTTGGGAAATATCCATTCTCAGGTAGACCTTAGCCATTATCAATGAAATATTTTGGTCTTTGAAGTTTATCTCATCCACAAACCCCTCATATCAAAGTTGCTTTGTGATAATGTTTATATTAGCATGTTTCATTTTATTAGGAAAGTACTAGAAATTACAGAGATGTAAAGTGCTTTCTTTTCTTTCTTGAGCCAACAGACCCTTCCTGCTATCTATTACAAAACTTCTGTATTTTTAACATAAAGGTTTGGCTGCAAGGGACTGAAGTAAATCCCAGAATCACTAAGACCCACTAGTCTGCCTTTGAGTAGGCTGGCTGCTGTTTTCCTACAGGGCAACATCTTTGTAGTTTAAAGCAACTGTACTGGATATGTGATATTATGATACAAAGAGGTGACAGGATATTTTCTATCCTTATAAGAAGCAGAAGTTATTCTTAATTTTTCAATGTTTTAAAGCTGTCTGTTTATGTGCGAACAATTCTGCAAGTCAGATTCAGATTTGGTTTATCTGTCAAAATACAATAGTAATATTTTAAATTTTCTGTCTAGACTATTATTGTGCGCAGACATAATCCAGAAGAGACAGTCGTAGACTGGAAGCTCATTGTGTTCTACAGAAAAGAGCCAAAGATATTTCCCTTCCCATACCAGCAGCTCACAGGGCTACTGCTAAAAACCATCAGTCCCAGGTGGGGAAGATGGATGAAGAGGTGAGAGATTCTGGAACAACTTGGGATCTCTTTTTTTTTTTGCGAAATTTTGGAAAAAAAATCCAGCCCTAATAATGTCTCACACATATGGGGGATGGATGGATGGGTGGATGGGTGCATGGGTGGATGGAGTTCAAAGGTCAGAGGGCAGATCAAAATGCATTGCTGAATATAACCACAGACTCCCAAATACAGAATTAATCTAATCTGGGTGGGAGGGTTAACCATGACTTAAAGCTTGCCTCAGAGC